>JAMKCH010024513.1:0-68677 GCA_023653785.1 Ophioderma brevispina
CGATTTTTTTGCAATCCAGACGAATTTTACGACCTCTGGATTCGTAATCCCGGGGTTCCAGACTATCGATATATGTTGGTTGTAAAAAAAGTTCTCTCGAGGTAACCTATCTTCAATTTTAAAGCCTTTTTTAAGTGTTGGAAAGACTATAAGTTCACATAAAAATCCATGGTATATATTCCATGCAAATCGTCTGAGTCTTGAAGATAGTGCAGCAGTTCAAGACGACGGGCTTTCCCTCGACGACACTAATGTTCCACAATAATAAAATCCAGGTATTTTACCACCATCAGTCTGTCGCTATGTCCTCATATAGGACCACAAACTGGAATCCCTTTTTGATTCCAAAACTGAAGCTCTTTGGCTTAAAAGACGACAGCAGACAATCTAGCTATCAAGCTCCGGCGGCATCCAAAGTATTAAATCCTGGCACTATGTGGATTAAAACTAGTTATAACTATACTGTATAGCTCCTGAGCTCTGGTATAGCTCTTGATTACAACTGCTCTTCAATGCAGAGTAAAACTAGCTATGACTTCTAGCTACTTGTTACTAGTGGATGCTGGCAGAGAGTCCTTACTCAAATCTCCATTATATATTGACTTCACAAAGTTCCAAAGTCTTAAAATAGACATTACCACAGCATCATGCATAAACATAACCTTGCACTAGTTGACCAATTGGAATTCACATAAATTATATCATTTGAATTACATCACTTCCCATATGTAACTTTATGGGGGAATCCCCCAGATCATGCAATGTTTTGATCTTAAAGCATAAACAACTTGACTCAGTTATCTAACAGGTGCATTTTGCACAAACAACTCTCGGGGAATTCCCTATTCTCTTTTCAACATAAACATAGTACTTTTCCCGTGAGAAATCTTTTCTCAAATAAAAAATTGAGAAAATAATATTTTAAAATTTTGAGGGTAATATAACACCATACATGTGAGGTTTAGCCTTCAGACGTTCATGCGGCACGGTAATCGAACGCCTTTGAGAAGTCGAATATAGCGAAGTCCACCTGCTTCCGGCGTCGAACAGCCTTAGCCCAGTCGTCAGCTGATAAGACAAGACACTCTTTCACCCCATTTCCCCTGCTACTAGACGATGAGCAGGTTTGCCTGCACTCTCTAGCCTTCATAACTTTCACAACATCAGTGTTACTAAAAAGTGAATAATTTTTTTGCAAATTCTTATTCTTGGGGCTTGTAACAATACCATATAATTTACCGCTGGTCATGATATAAATATCGCGGTCAATTCAAGTGACTTTTTTGAGCATTTTTATCATTAAGATGGTCCATTGTTGTTTTTCTTTCATAGTCTCTTGTTGAGAATATTGTTATATAGAGCACCGTTGCGCTTACAACAACTCGGCATAATCTAATGAAGAACAAATGTCTATCTAGCAATTTACGTACAGACCCTCCATAACATAGAGCATTCAACATCTTTCTGTTCCTTCATTGAAAGTCCACCTTGGTACATTGACATGGAGTTGCCTTTTGTTTCCAGATGCATTGCCGCCTAAAGTTTTATCAGTCCTTCTCATTTTTTTTTCTCATACAAGTGTATTTTGGGATATAAACCCAGTCGCGTACATGATAAAGTAGTTGTAAAACCCCACTTAAAATGATGGTGAAAATATGCTACATGATTACTGATGATGATGTCCCTTATGCCGTGTTAATGTTCCCTTATTCCCATTTTCAGGACTGGTTGCCCTGTGCTGCGTAATAACAATCATTCATATATGGAAAGCAGGAGATATGCCAAAGCATGAATGAAAATTCTAGGTTGAATTTGACCATTTTAGTTAATAGTTTTTAAGTATATTTACTATTCTGGTAATCATGAAAGGATAAGCCCTGGTCCCGTCATTCTATAATCTACGAACATTCAGGTCCCCCTGCTCAAGTGCAGGTCAATGAATAACTGGCGGTTTTCTATATCTATCAAGGTGACAGGTGTAAATGTTAGTTTTAATTCTGCTTGTATACAATTATTATACGATGGATTTTGACCAATTTCTGCCAGGTTGATTTATTTTGCTGTAGTGGTTCAGAATTTAAATAAGAGTGTAATTAAGTGTTTTTCTACTTCCCTTCGCAAAAATAATAATAATAGATTCAAAAACTTCATGGTATTGTCATATGAGGGGTTCGGTTAGAGGAGGGGGTTTGGGGATAAGTAGAGAACCGTCTGTTTCTTCCCTGTCGGTAACTGCTCGCCATTGAATCTAATCTCTACACCACCAAAACACTGATATGTGTAAAAACCTCAAATGCGATGTCCTATGTCTGCATGAAACCCACAGAAGGAATCGAAAACCATCGCCCAACCAAACCAGGAATGTCCTTAGCTACCGAGAGACCACATAGACAGTAGGAATTGCTTAATTTGTGAAAAAAGGCTTCAATGTAGAAGCAACATCAATGCTGCTGACAACAAAAACATCGAACTTCCTCACTTTGAGCTCAGCTCTGTCATAGTTACATCATTCTACAAACCTCCTCAGTAGACGTCAAGCACCCTCATTTTCAGCCTCGGGAATCCCACGAAACCTCACCTCTAACTTCTTTATTGGCGATTCAACAGCCATGGTACCCAATGGGGCCGGCTACAATAAAACTAAAAAAAGACGGTCAAGCTTTCGACGAATGGATAACAGTCAACATCTACGTCGCCTTCACGACCAAAAGCTGCGCTATCATTTTCATAGTGCCCGTGGAAGAGAGTTACAACCCTGATCTGGTTATTGTTATCAAAAAGCTCTAACCTGTGTAGCCAGATTGTTCTGGATCCTGATCCACTAATTTCCACATCGACCAAACGGTATCGGAGTCAACGCTGCGGCAAGACCAAACAACAAGTGCCTTTTAAGCGTTCACTTTAACTATAGGAAAGCAGACTGCCAAGGTTTCACTGATGACCTGGACCAGAACTGAGAGGTTGCTCCAACCCCCATAACTATGACAAATTTGCCCAACTAGTGAACAGACTGCCCGGAGAGGCTGTAGAACGAATATATAACAGGCCTTTCCAAGGATGCACTGTAGAATATCAAGAGTATACTCCCATGTTTGAAGCTGATCCTTCTCAGCAAAACAAACTGCTAAGGGGAGGCGTTTCGGAGAGGTCTCCCAGGAAAAGATCCAAACCTAGATACTTTAATTGAATCACCGATATGACCCATACAGCAAGAAAGCAGTTCTACATCCGAAGCTTTCTCGGGACCAAAAGAACCTCCACAGCAGCAATGTTTACACCAACCAAGTTGCCCACCAACTGCTTTAAAATGGCAATTACATCAAGAAGCCAAGAATATCAAACTAAAAACCGTAGAGGTTATTGGCGACCCTGGTTTTTTCACTCGGCGGCCCTTCACATGGAGGATTGGAATCCGGTATTGCTAAACTTCAACCAGGAAAGGCAGTAGGCCCTTGAAAATATCGCCTGAGCGCTGAAAACTTTCGGCCCAGTAGCAAAGGCCTAAGGAATGGCTTCTTGAGCTCTACAAATGCTGTCTTATTTCCCACAGATTCCCAAAGATCTGGAGGAAAGCAACCTTGGCAGTCCTAAAGCCTGGGAAAGATCCATCTAATCCCAAGAGCTATAGACCAATATCACTCCTCAGCCATTCACCTACAAGCTCGTTGAACACCTCCTGCTCAAAACCTTATCACAACCTGTGATAGGTGAACACCTCATACCAGAACAAGCAGGTTCCGACCAGGCAAATCAACAACTAGCCAACTACTCAACCTAACTCAACACATCTAGGATGGTTTCGAGAGGGATTGGTACCGAGTTGTGTCGTTGATCTATCAGCAGCTTACGGACCACTGTTAATCACAGATTCCTCTCCATAAGGTTTTAGAACTGACTAAGGGTTGGTGAGAACTGAGCTATTAAAGGATTGTAAATTCAAACAGGATTTCTTTGTTCAGGCTTTGGGGGGAAAAAAAAAAAAAAGGCGCAAGAGAGCCGCTGGCGTAGCTCAAGAATGGTCTACCACAGGGAGTGTGCTTGGCACCTCTCCTGTTCAAAATCCATACCAGCGACCACCTTAAGTGCGGAACCTGTAGTTTATCTACGCAGACCGGCCTTCTTGGAAATTAGCCGCACAAGATGCAAATCACGGAAAACTTATACATCCTAGCAGATTACTGCCACAGGCACCGTCGTTGTGTAGCGAGCATGCAAGAGCGTAACTGCCAATATCTACCGCCTTAAATCCAAGAGTGTTTCTTAAGCAACGTCCAACCCTCTTGAACCAGTCTCTAAGAATATAAGAGAATTGCAATTGTGGAAAGAAGACTTGCAATCAACCAAGTAACATCTATTGATTTTAAACCTCGGTTGAGCATCTTCACCTGCGCTGACTCTCAATGGGGCTGAATTGCTTATGCCTCACGACCGAGAACTCGAACTGCCGATCTAAGGCCTCCTTGCAGAAGTGGGGGGCTACCTGGAAGCAGATTGGGACACTACCTGTGGTTTAGACAGCACCACAGACAATGGAACACTCTTGGTCTGCCCACTGTCACTGTTGGAGCAACAATGCCAAACAAGGACCTTGCGGAATTCAGTGAAGCAGCCAACGTATCCATCTCTGGCCAGATCATATCTGAGAACCACTGTGTTTTGGACACGATACGAAGAGGGTAGAAGGTAAAGGGTCACTGGGGTAATTCCAGGCCACAGCTGAAAATGATTAACATTAAGTGCATAATGGGTTTTATGTGGACCCAGGAATTAATTCGTTTTCGAATCAGCCATTTTTTAAACTTTAAAAAATCTGCTAAAAATTGTATGTAATCCAAATATGAGTTGCGCATATTTTGGTGAAAACAATGAAATAGGCCCTGGCATTTTTATGCTAATTAGCCATCTAAATGGAAATGTACATGTAGTGATGTTCTCCTATACTTTATATATGAGGCTAAATTTATGACGAAAAGTCTTTTAGTGAAAGTGGTATTGTTTGTTTTTTTTTTGTTTTTGTTTTTTGTATTTTCGCGGGGGTAGAGCATTTGGTGCGCGTTGTATGTTGTAAAAGGCGTTTGTCGCCATTTTGATTCGGTACAACCGATTTTTCATTCCCCCCCCCCGGTTTGTGGTCGAAATGATGTACCCTATTCAATGATTTGTTGGTTAAAAAAAAATCCACGTCACAAGTGGTTTTCAGAGGGGGGGTCCACTTGGACCCCTCCCCTATACACCAACGGGGAGTGCAGAAGACTTCTGATTAGCGGCACGGACACATTTTCACAAAATAGGAAATTCTTCAATTTGTCTAAAAATGATGTATAGGGCCATGGAAAGAAAGCGGAGATATTTTACACATTAAAAAATAAATACCCCAAAACAGATAGGGACATTGATATGGGATAAAGAATCCAGGTAAATTTTGTAGGCTCACTTTAACGTTTTTCATAAACTTTAATCAACAAATGTGCATTATTACATGAATATTTTTGACTCGTACTCACTGGCTATTACCCTCGTCACGAAGGGGGGGGGGTGGTTACACCCCCCCCTTCAGGTTTTTTTTTCCGGCCCTTGCTACAACCCCCCTTTTTGGGTGCCACTATTATTTAATGTAATTGTCAAGTGACATGTTCCGATCCTTTTAATACCAAACACAAACATCCACCGGGGTATAGGTAAGATACAGGGTTATGCCCAAGTGATCGATGGGGGTGGTAGGTGATCCCAAAGTGATCGATAGGGGGGGTGGGTAACCACCCCCCCCTCCGAAGAGGAAGTCCCATCCTGCCTAACAACAACACGGACATCACAGACACTTTATTTTGGTACCAATAGATCAGAATGGTCCTCCTTTTCCATTGAGACACCAAATAAGTACCAACATGCCTTCCAACGTCACAATGACGTCATAAAGGTTTTCGCATGTCAGCAAAACTGCCATTTCGATAGACACACCCAGTGGAAAATTCAATTTTTATCCAAAAGGTTAAGGAAAAACAGATTTCATGCGGGTTTTTGACTCTACTTGATGGGAAATGACTATTTTATATGCCATCATTTTGGAGCTATATCGGTTGGTTTGAGTCGCAAAATTGCGAAATACAAAATTTCCACCTATATTCAGTATTTTTCGTACTTTCCTCAACTATGACGTCATGGTGACGTCATAATGGGATGTTTGTACTTCATTTGTTGGTACCAATGGAACGAAGAAAATCTAAGCTAACCTTTGGTATCAAATTTACGGGAATCGGATGTTCATAACGAAAATCACAGGGGGTGGTAACCACCCCCCCCCCCTTCGGGAGTTTTTTGTTACAAAAAATGGCTCAGGTAGACGAGGGTTATTAAAACCACAAAGGTTACAGACCGTCACACAGTGTACATAGCGTGGGAAACATGCAACGGCGTACGTTTTCTTGTGTTCAACGCCATTTTCGTCGTCTGCTGACTTTCGCGTCGCCGGCGACGGTAAATGACAAAATCGTTCGTTTACCCATACGGAAGGCTGATTTGGTCTTATCATTTCGGGTGGGGCTTTTGTATATAAAAGCCTTTACAACCTGCAAAATATCATTTTGAAAAAATCTTGAGGCGCACTATTTTTTCAAATGTGCCAGTGTCTCTTAAGTGTTAATGTGGGTGACGCAATTAACAGCCTTGCCTCCCCCACACATTTACCTCATCAAAAAGTGGATATTGGTACTCAGAAGAAAAGTTGCCTATCTAATCCGAGAAATCTTCCTTTAGATATTGAACACAACAACAACAAAAAGATCCTGCAAAATGTGATTTTCCACACCATCTCAATACTGTCCATTTTTTGCCTCAAAATCCCAACTATTGGATAATTTACTAAAATTTGTTTTATTGGCTGTTTTTGGTACGTTGGTGCGTGCAGATTAGATAACATGGCATTAAAAATGGGACTACCGTCCTTGAACGAACGACACACGCACCTCCGTTAATTGCGTAATTGGGTTTCCTTTGTCGAGCATCCGTCACACACTTACGGGTTTACACTCACGTGTTATAATATCCTCCATTTTTTTGATTAAAATATTATTTTTTTGCTCTATTTTACTTGAGAAGAAGATTTCTCTCAGAAAACAGTACTCTGTTTATTATGGAAGAGAAAAATGAATTCCTCCCGATGAGCTAAGTACTATAAAGAGCTTGGTATTTTCAAGTTATTGTGAAATTAGTTTGCAAGATTGCAAAATAGGTAGAGTAGTTTTCCATGATTAATGTAAGGTGATGCAATCATATGATGTCATTTGTTGAGATCAAATTGGACAGTGTTAGGCTATGTTTATGCATGATGATGTTCTAATATCAATTTTAGGTAGTGGGGAATATTTTTTGTTGCAAAGTGATGGGGGCAAACTTTTTTGGGGACAGCCTGTATCTCAAAATCTTAGCAACTTTCCTTCTGATTTTACGTACAAATATGGCATTTATATTCCTTACTCATTATAATGTAAATGAAATGAACTTTTAGCATTGAAATAAATCACGAGTTATAGGATGTAGATGGGAAGCTTTGCGCTCTAAGTGTGTTTTAAATTTTAAAATTCACTAAATGCATATAATTGAGGTCAAATATGTTCCAATACTGCGTATGTACCTCTTTAATTGTGGATATAAAGCGTAGTTTATTAAAGTAAACGTGCTTAATTGAATGCAAATAGAAAGTACGTTGTTCTATGATTTCCATAAAGACATCTATTCTAGTAAATGTAAGTGGAAATCGATTTAGGGGTTAGCTATTTCACACAGTGATTAGTGTGTGGCCAATCATTATGTACATGTAAAAAACAAGATTTGTTGAAAAAATAGGGGGTCTCATGTATTTTTTTTTCAGCTGGCGTTTCTTAACGCTGCACCCGGGGGCCACTTGTATTCAAAGGTGGATATGATGCGTGAACAAGAAACGCGTAAAAAGGGTCTCTTTTTTCCAAAAGGCGATGCACGCGCGTACATTGATTAGGGTGTCAAAAACAGCAAAATATGGAAAAAAGGGTATGTTTTTTTCGTAACCCTGAAATTGTGATGTACGCGAGATCAAAATCATCAAAAATATTGTAATTTGGAAGTAAAGCAACATGAGCAAAGCCAGATAATGAGGGTATATTATCAACACAATGCATTGCTTACTTGTGTAGGGTAGCAAAAACTGACAAAAGACTTGATTATGGTAGCAAAAACAGACAAAAATGTTTGTTTATGGTATGTTTTTAGTCAGTGGAAATACTTGTTTAGGGTGCATTTTGGAAGTCCATGTTCACGCATCATATCCACTTTGAATACAACTGGCCCCCGGGGACGCTGCAATTATATTCGGTTTATATTTTTTATTTGTCTAACTTTCAGTTAAGCTTGCATTGACGCAAAAAGATCAAATCCATCGCGGCGTTTTTCCTTCAATTAGCATGGGAAGTGCAAAACCCTTATGCAGTTAAGTGGTAAATCAGTCAACGGAACCGAATTATAGGTAAAGAATTTACCTTGTTTACTAACGATTTCGGGAAACATCTGTTCCGTCATGAGGCAGAAGTAGACTTGCCACTGGAGATTGTGTTTTTGTGCCTGGATGAATTTGGCCTCTTGATGTATGGGAGATCTCTTCCACAGTTTAGGTTTATGCCTCCTGATCTGATTTTCCTCAGTAATTTCCCTCTTGTTGGTATGATAGGCACAGGTATTCTTATTGATATGATTATGGGATGAGCCTTCTTTTACGTTTTCTGCTTGTACGGTGGATTGGACTGTGCATATCTTTACTATGCCCGTGAAACGGGGCATAGTATTCTGCTTATGCTGTTTAGTCTTCTTACTATGCCCGTGAAACGGGGCATAGTATTCTGCTTATAGGCTGGGAAATATATGATATGACCTGGAAAAAATTGCAATAGACTTTTTTTTCACCACACTGCATCTTTAAATGTCCCCAAAATGACATACTAAAGTCCCAAAAAATCCAAGTGGTGAAAGTACGCCCCCCTTATTTGCATAAATCCAAATGGCCGCCAATTCCTATGTTTTTACATTCATTTTGTTGTCGGCTAGGCCTAAATTGCTGTTGCAGACCACAAATGATATTTTTTACTTAAATAAGTACATATGCTTACATTATATAGAAATACAACCTTCTTGGTGGAAGCATAACTAATTTGCATAATTCAAAATGGCCGGCCAAATTTTCAGAGTTTTATGGAATTCTTTGCTGTATTTCTTCTCCAATCGCTTTGCATTACATAAATTTACATTTCCGAATGTATGTACTTCACATGTTATAGAGAGAACCTAAGTCCTTACTTGTATAAAACCCAAATGGCTGTCATTTCTAGCAGTTTTTATTTATTTGATCAAACTTGTGAAACAAATTTTGTGAACATGTGACAACACAACTTTTTGGATGATGGATTTAACTTTAATTCCTATTAACTTATTTTTCTATCTGATAACTCGGAACTGTGTAGCCCGTGCCTTAAAAGTAATTTGCATACAACCCATTGGCTGCAAGTGGCACTGCACATAATATTGATAAATATGTTATTGTTCTGGTCGAGGATGACTATTCTAACACCTGCCAACTGCTGTTTGATCGAGGGGTCCACCTGCCTGTGACAGGAAATGATTGACCCTTATTCAGCACTCATTGTGCATTTACCTCTCCCGACCTGTCAACAGTCACAAGAGGACATCCGATCCCGCTGCTCCAAAAGCTCCTCCCTAGATTCACCAGTTCAGGCCACTTTCCTATCTTGGTTTATCAGCTGTGACATCAAGGTCACACTCCGGCCTTTACAAAAGAGATGGAACTTCAGGAATAAGCCAAGGTACCCAAGATCAAACACTCATTAGTGAATTGTTACCCAATCTGCCAAACCTGGCTTCTCCTGTCTTCTAATCACAACGACCACATCCGACTTCTGCTCTATGCTCCACTAAGCAGCTAAACATTAGGAAGAACCCCTACACCCCCTGTTGGGACAAGGAATGCGACGAGGGGGAGATAGCCAATAAATCACTTTACCCACTCAAGCTGCAAGGCCTGGAACGTCGTCAACAAGCTCACCGGTAGTAGCTGTCCAGATGTCTTAGCCTGGCAAATTGCATTGTCTCATACTTGTGCACTATGGAAATGGCAACCCCAATGGCAAATCCAACTCCGAGCTGTTATGAAGATATTTAAAAAAAAAAAAAAAACAAAAAAAAAAAATACCAACTTCACAAACCTCGTCCACCGCGAGTCCGTTTCTTACCATTCCCCTATGATGGAGATCACCGCTGCAATAAAAGTTTTCAAAAGAATGGGAAATTTCCCTGGCAATGACCACATCCATACAGAATTCTGACAGCATATGGAACTGAAGATGTGCGATGGCTCCAATTCGTTCTCCCTCTTCGATGGGATCCTCAACATTCCTCAAGATGGATGACCTCAAAGTTCAGGTAATCCTGAAGCCCAAAAACCGCAAGCGAAATCCCAGAGTTACAGACCCATGTCGCTGCTCTCTCCACGAATAAGTGCTGTCTTGTGAGACTGATACTCAGTAGAATCAATGATACGGTCCCAAGACAAATATACCACTCACCCAAATTGTCTTTTTCCACATAGTTAGTCAGTGAACACAGATCAAGAGAATAAGACTTGGCAATGATATCGAGACAGCCTTCAAGGAGAAACCACAGTTTTTGAGCAGTCTTTTATAGATCCTATCTGCTGCCTATGACACAGTCTGACATTGAGGTCTCCTACCTTTCAGGCTTCTTCTCACAATCTTCCCTGATTCAAGCTTGTCAAGTTTCATACATACTGCTCATCTCGGTTATGTCCTGGCACCCAGTTCTTCACATTTATGGGTCTTAGATATTCCGAAGGTCATTCTTTGCTGCTGATTTCCTTGAGGCTTTGTAATCTAGCCTCAAAGACCATATCACTGTAAACCAATTCTCCACCGAGGCACTTGAAACTCAGCATACCCAAGACTGTAGACATCTATTTTCCACCTTTCAAAATCACTCTGCGCTTAATAGAAATTAAATCACTCTAGAGGGAGAAAAACTGTCCCTCGCGGAATCCCACACCAAAGAAAAACCTTGTTGTCATAATTGACCGAAGCCTTTCCATCCACACAATAAGAACAGTTACTGCCAAGACTCGGTCTCATTCAACCGCCTCAGAAGGCTAGCAGGGAGGATGGGGTGCATCCTTTTGACACACATCAACTGTTGCTATTGGCATACTCAACTGCTGAATATGCCGCACCCGTATGTATTCACAGTGTACATTCCACATCAAGGATTGAGGTCATTCTGATGATACAATGAGAACTTTTTAGCGGTTTGCCTTTTGGCGACGCCTGTAGAATCTCTTCCAATTCTGTCTGGCATATTTCCTGCAAACCTTTGGAGGATCCTCAGACGATCTTTGAGTCACCAAGAAGTGTGACGAACCTGGTAACATACTCCCCCTACCAACACTATTTAAGGATCCGAGAATTCCACTGAATCCCTTTGCTACCCAATCTATGACACTGTAGTGCAGCATCCTCATGGATCCAGTTGTGGACCAACGCCAGATGGTCTGCTCTATAGTCGTCTTCTACCTTGACCTAAAGCAGTTTGTAGACGGCCCATCCAGCAAGCTCAAAGGTTGTGACCTTGATAGGAAGCATCGTCAACCTCAACGGACTCACGCAATTAGCCACGTCATTGATGACTATGAGATCTAAGTCCCCAATTCTTCTCATGGAAAAACCTTGATTCTGTTAATTGTATATTCGCCGAAGAAAAAGCTTTTCGTTTGAAAACTAATTCACGATGAGAATTGGAATCTCGATCGAAGATCCTGGTGTTCCATTTGAACACGGATTCCTGACTCAGTCGATAAATTGGATTCCTCGATGAAACTTGGTGTATCTTCGTGTATTGAAAAGTTGATTTCTTCTCTTGGCGAGAAGACTGTTTTTAATCACATATTTTTCAATGGAAACAGGACTATATATCGCCGATAATCCAGAATTTGCAATTAAAAACCAGATTTTACAATTGGAAAAACAAGGTTTTACAATTGAAAAAAAAATGGTTTATCAATTGAAACACGTGTTTCTGTTCAACAACTCGATATTAAGTATTCATGAAATCAAACGTTGTTCAAATCAAGATTCCAAGTTTTTGATCGAAACCTTGAATTCTCTTCCAACTAAAACATGTTTTTTGGTTTTCCAATTTTTTAACACTTGTTGGTATGAAAGGTGCTTGGGTTGATATTGGAGAACAACGTATATTTTTTATTGATGCCTCAAAAGGCAGGGTGGGTGGGTGTAGATGGAGGTGGGTTGCTTTAAGCATTATATTTCCATGATAGTGAAAACAAAATCTAATGTGTTTTGGTCCTGACTCAGTGTAATAATGATGATATATAACTGATTCAAAGTTTTGACATCTTTCTCAAATCATGAATTGGCAGCCATTTTTGGATTTATTGCAATCAGTATACTCTTCTAACCACGCATGTATGTGTCGGTATAAGACAATAAAATATAATAGTCATAAATGTACATAAATAAGCATTTTTAGGTGGCAAAATAATATTTTAGTCTAATTAAGAATAACACATCATGTAAAACTCTTATATTGGCGGCCATTTTGGATTTATGCAAATTAGTCACTTTCTGTCAGAATGAAATTTAGTGCTGTAAAGACATAAATAATAATGTATTCTAAACTAACCAATTTATGCATATAGGTGCCAAGATGTATTTACATAAGTAATACAACAAATCCTGTAAAAATCCTAGGATTGGCGGCCATTTTTGGATTTATGCAGATTAGTTATATTTCCACACCACTATGATTTTTTCTGGACGTTTATTATGGCATTCGGGAGGACCTTATCGCAATGAATGTGGTGAAAGAATTCTATTGCAATTTTTCCATCTTCACTAAATTATAAGTTATTTTTCTCAGCCTATTATGCCTGTTACTATGCACCTTGAACGGGGCATAGTTTCTGCTTAATGCGGTTTAGACTATGGCCCGGTTCTACGCATAGTATTCTTTCTTGTGCTGTTTATTTTTTCCTATTCCCGTGAAACGGGGCATAGTATCTGCTTATGCTGTTAGAAGTACTCTAAATCTCCTTCTCCTTCTCCGACCATCGCTTTTTCGCCTTCTTCTGCCTTCTCCTGCCAAACGCTGGGCCCTATATTGCAGCCAAATTTCGTCAGAAGAACCACTGACCCAGCTACAGCAGGGGTGTACATAGTTTGACCTTTGACCTCTCGTAGGGGTCAATAGAGGCCAAAAAAACGATCTTTGGAAACCTACTTCTTCTACAGATAAGGTGCCCTACTGCTGAACATTCTGCATGAGCATCGTCGTTGTTTCATGTGTATACACTTGTACACAGAATTAATATCGGAACTCATTACATTCAAAAATGGTCGCATTAATCTAATTAATATGTTCAATATCTCAATATCGATAACACTGGGATAGGTGAGGTCTGTGCAAAAGTTGCGGATATGTTTCGAGACGAATCATGTGACAGATTATTGGCCCCAGGGGTCACGTGTAGATATGGCAATTGAGCTAATTAATTTGCAAAAAACGGCATCCTCATCAATCAAAGTCTATATTTATGTCAAATGTTTTCATAAGAACCACTGGCCAAAGGCTTATTTCTTTATTTTCACAATATGGAGTCAAATGTCAAACTGGGGTCATCTAGGGTCAAATATTAAAGAATCTTCAATGACCGACATACTATGTTCCCCCCCCATCTTGTAGGCATCAATGAAAGTGAAAAAGTGTCACAGTAACCCCCTTAAGAGCCAGCCGTTAAGGGTCAAAGGTCAAACATTAATGGATCTAACTATTATTACTGCCATCGTGTAGGCCTCGATGCAATGAAAGTGGCAAATGTCAACAACACACTCGACAATGTGCACTATGACGTCTCATACGAACGGCATATTCCTCCTTGGAGTTTGTCCTAGTTGAATCTGTGCTGTTGACACGGTATGTTAATGGCAATTGAGTTTTTGCTGCAATGGCGAACGTTATAATTTAATAGGCAATGTTGATATTTAGTAACGCACGGAAGGGAGAAAAAATGTCCAACGTAGCTCTTGCAGTGTAGCGCCCGGGGGGGGGGGTTTGCCCTCTTCCGGCTCGAAAAACGGGACAATACCATAAATGCATCGCATCCCTCTTTCAGTGGAAGTACGCCCGATGTTCGATACTTGAGTTGGATTTTTGGAGGTTGCCAAGCTCCTCGAGCTCTATGGAAAAAATCCCGAATCGGCATTAATATGCTGATTGAATTCCTCCACAAACACCCGCTTGATGAATTCATTCAATTTTTATTACCATATACGGGAAAAAATGGGTAAAACGGCAAGAAGACATCATTTAAAAATCAATTTTGTACTAGAATAATTATTGTTTCTGTTTTGTTGTTTTGTAATTCTTTGAAAATTCAATTTGTCGCGCCATTTCAAAAAATCCCTAGCTGCTGAAACGTTATTTATTCAAATTTGTCCTCATTCTCACGTATATGGGGTCCTACCCCCCTATTCGACTCCACGCGTTCCGAGCACGCACGTATACAAACGAGTCAACACGCGACTACACGGCGCTCATGCACACCAACGCAGGGGGGGGGTAGGACCTTCCAACCTACCATCACCAGAATTCAAAACGGCATCAACTTCCCGGGTGCTAGTCTGTTTCAAGACTTAACAGTAGGAGGCGCTCTGCTGACGCAATATCGAACGGTTACACACATACGTGACTAAAGACTAGGCCTGTCACGAATATTTAAGCTAAATGACCGTTATTGGAAATTCACACTATTTTGCATCGCGGGGTTTAATCCACTCACCGCGACGGATTTTTGGTGAAATTTTTTTTTCGTTAATTATCAGATATTATTGAATCTTTTGAACAAAGGTTTAGAGATGATTTTTATGTCACTGGGACCGATACTGACATAGTAAATGCAGAGCACAGTTCCCCAAATTAACCGTTTGGAAATCCCAATACCCAAATCGAGGCAGATCGTGTCCTACCCCCCCCCCCCCCCCCCCACCAACTTATACCGACGTATTGACAGGATCTGCGCATATCGCACCACATTTTGCGCAACTTCCTTTGCAAGACCTGATTTGTCATTATTGATTGCATTTTTTTTCGTAAGTTAACGTATGAAGATTTCGTTTTATGGGTGGTGTGTGGCCTTTTTGCAGTAAACCGTTTGCGCACAGTTATGACAGAAAATGACGTATCATGATCCCTAGAATCTATATACAATGTTTACTGGGCATCTTTTATATAGAGTTATAATTTCCGAGGGATGCCCAAATAAATCGACCTTCCCCTGCCGCCCTCTTTTTCATTGAATTTCGACCAATTTCAGCTAAATTTTGTCCAAAATCAAATTAAATGCAGCCATTTTTCGCGCGCTAGTATACGATCACAGCTGAAGTGAATAAGCCGAATACGTCGTCTTTATGTAATAAGATGATGATTTAGTAGTAATGTCGTCACGACAGAAAGTCATACCATGGTTTTCTATGGGGAACGATTACGATAGCAGGCAAGTTCAAAACACGGTTTGCGATTTCCTTTTGCACCTGTTTGTCTAATAAACCTTCGAAAAGTTCTAGGTAGGTGATCTACAACCGATCCAGTGAAATTTGAGAGAAATTCGTATCCTAAAAAAATCTCCTCCTGTCACTTTAAATCATTTGGCTCTAGAAAGGAGATTTTGGTAGAGGAAAAAGTGTAGAAGGGGTTTTCCTTCGGTAGACGAGGGTTGACGACTGAATTTCATAGGCGTAAATCCCCGGGGGATGGGGGATATATCCCGCCCCCAATATTTTGATGCGGGGAGATGATCAATATGATCATCCCCCTCCCCCCAATGTTGATGCCCATTCATGTGTTTTTGACCCACAATAACCTCATATTTTACCATAATAGTTTTAAAATGGTAAATTTACGCGCGCTTCGCGCGAATTTTGTTCTAATTACAATTATATTTAATGATTTTAGCTTCTAAATGGCAAAATTTTTAGCACGCTTCGCGCGCACATGTGCTAGTAATGGATCTTTTCAGCAAACCCAATTTCATTCATAAATTTTCATCAACCCATCCCCCCAATGTCAAAAAGAAATTTACGCCACGGCTGAGTTTCAAAGCAACCTCAACTGACAAAAATAACAATATTTTAACAAAAAGGTTGAACATTTGTAATAATTATAATAATGTCTTTGTTGTGTGTGTTTGTGTGTATGTGTGTGTGTGCACGTGAAAGTTTTCTTGCACTCTGATGCATGATGGATTTTTTCCCGTTTCTAAAAAAAATTGAGGCAATCGCAACTGTGCCTCAAAGCTTTGATACAAAACAATTTTTGTCTGTATGAATATCTTTATTAAAAGAAATAGAAACCATTTTGTTCTACCACGTGTAGACGGAAAAGATTGTGTTCTTAAACGCATTTTTAAAATTAGATGAAAGTACTGGTTTATCACAAAGCAGTGCTTTGCATCATAATTAAATGTAAACAGGGAGAGTTTGTATTGTTTGACTAATATAAAACGCATACCACGATTAAATACCAAACTGAGGCATGCTGAGTCAGTATATCGGCGTGATCATAAGAACAAACATATTTTAAATCCTATGCAAAAAGCAACGTTGATCAAGAGTGGATACATAATTCTCACTGACTTGATAGGTATAAAAAAATGCGTCATTGTATGCGAGTTATTAGTTTGTTTTCTTATTTAATCAGAGTGTATTTGATTATCCCTCACAATGAGCTACCAATTATTTCTGAGGGAAGATTCGTGAGTTTTTTTAATAAAGAAGACTGACACTTCTTACACGGCGCCTGACATATATCATGAAAATTAATGCACCCGTTTAGACCGTCAAAGGCAATATCTTAAAGCATGTTAAAAAAGCAAGATGCAAGGTAGATCTCTAGATAATAATAGAGCAAAGATTACATTTTTGTTTTAATATGGTGGTAATTGTTGATTAGTGTATTCCCAAAGCAGAAGGTCGGATTTTGAAACTGCGCAAGTTTAAATTGGTGTTTAGTATGTCTGCTTGCGAAAAAATGTTGCATTCGTGTGTTTGATTTGTATGTGAATAATTGTGTCAGAATCATTTCTTGGTACAAAGAAAGTGGTATAAAGTGGGCCCGCTCTTATACCTCTGATTTATAAATCGACAAAAATAGAAAAGTTCCGATGCCTTAAGTGCATTCACCATTTGAAATCTGTATTAAGACGTTAAGTGTGAAAATGGACGGTATTCTGCATAGGTTTCTCCATGTCATGTCCAAATTGGAAACAAGATTTCAATTAATAATTGAAACCGTGCATCTACGTTGATTATATAGACATTAAGCTTTTCCGTATCAATGTTCATTACTCTTAATTTAGGTTCATATAGCGAATACTGCCCACGTGACATTTCTCAGGTTAGTATTAGTGGTGTGTTGATGTAACGATGTACGTGGCTAAGGGATGAGATGTTGCGAATAGTGCGGGTAAGTCGTGACGTGTACTACCCTGTTTTCATAATACCTGACCACCGCAGCATTACTAAACTATTTCATTTGCGTTTATTAACAATTAAACCACATTTTATGATTCAACAAACATTCATGGTTGATATTAATTTCATCGTTAGGGATCATTTCACAAGACTTGGACTAAAACTCACTTAAGGAGTTAACGAGTTAACTCCCTACTAAACATAACCGTTTAAAATATATCCTCATGCGTTACTCTGATTTGTGGAGCTGCGTTTGACCTGCGGGTTCACGTAAGCCACACTGAGCTACATCAACAGTATACGCACGACGGGCTAGGCAACAAGACAGGCACGGCTCGTAACCAGCTAGTGAGATATAACGCGAGTCACTGGCGCCCAGGCAGGTTGACAGCTACAAACCTCCTAGTCTCTTATATCTTGCCTCTTCTCTGTTTGAAATGGATAGGAGTAAAATAACTGACTGAAAAAAACCACAATGGAATAATTTCTGGCGATAACGGAATATTGATGAGCGTATAGGGCTAAGACAGGTAAGATTATGCTGCATAATAATTGTTGGATATGATTATATATTTGTTAAAGATTATCCTTTGTAGCTCAGGTAGTGCATTTTTCTCATTATGATGATTTTGTTGTTATCTTAATTTAAACAGTGTCTTTTTTTAATTTATACATTTTAATGTGAAATATAATACCACATAACGCACTTATACCTTACACAAAACACACACACACACACACACACACACACACACACACACACACACACATATATATATATATATATATATATATATATTATATATATATATATATATATATATAGCCCAATTATGTATGTGTGTATGTATTTATACAAGGATATATAAAACTGAGCGATACTGTATCATAATCGTCTCGCTATACTGACAAAGCACCTGTTGATATTTACACACATGTATTAAATGGAGCAATGATTAAAGAAATAATTTTACAATCGAATTAATTGATTTCCTTCGTCATAGAATAATATACAATCAGGTGAGAGCAATTAATCAGGTTTAATTTTATACACTAGACAAGGTGTGCTTTTTATAACCTTTCACTCTACCCATCAATAGTATCTCGCCTCTTGTATGTATAATCTTTAACGTGCTATAGTTGGCACTAAGAAGTACATGCGTATAATCAGTTCTCAGATATGAAAGGTATATATTTCTAGTAATGGAGCAGGCCTTGCATGGATGATTAAATTAATGAGTTCTCACAACCAGGATCAGGTATAGAAATTGATGTTATAGTGGTTGATAATTTATTTTGTTGTAAGAAAATGTCAGACAGCAGGCTTAGGGACGACGTCTGATAAACACGTGGAGCATGATGCATATCTATTCAGTGTGTCTGCGGCACGAACTGTCATCGCATCGGAAAATTCCACACATCACATCAACATCATCCTGTGCAGCATACCTCCTCCCTCCTTGTACACATTCACTCTGCGCCACCGTCAATGGTTACAATTTGACCTATAGGGTCCGATTTTTTTTCTTAAAGCTACTTTAGCCCTAAAGAAAAAAGGGCATTAGCCCTAAATTCGCATACAAATTCACATTATCAAACCATCAATCGCTATGCTACTTACTTGAACTACACTTGTATTGAATGTTTAAAATTATGCGTATTTGGTTTACATACCCAAGAAAATTATTCTGGCAACCATGCTTATCAGTTGATTTGGGACGAACAACCTTTAATTTATAGAGCGTTTTAAAAACTTCAATAATAAGCTTCTATTTAAAGAGGAAATATACAATTGGCTCGCTTTCATCTGAGATACGTTTTTCCTAACAAATGTATTCAAGCATTCAACTGCATATATCAAAGAGCTAGCTGTCAGGGGGGGTGGTGGAAACAACTATGTTTACATGAAAATATCTGCATAATTCTCACAATATTGTTTTCACATTAGACAAAATATAGGTTAATTCTGCTATTTATCACAGACATTTACTGATAAGAATGGACGTAACAAAAATTTTGGTCAATTTGCCAGTATAATACCTTTTATCAGTCTCGCCCTTTTTCTCAATCGTGTATGAAGCCTTTACCATTCCACAGGTGTCATAGTAACCATTCTTAAATTGCTATATTAAAGCGATGAAATTCTTACATGTGATAGAGAATATGACATAAACTAATCGTACTAACACACCAGTCCTTGCGGCAATGCCTGTTCCATCCTTAATCATATTAGTTGAGGATAATTTAAGGATGATAAACCAGTAGCGAAACATTAAAAAGTGTGAATGCATAAAAGTTTGATATGTAAACGGGACGTGGGCCTCATAATTGCCGGTGTAGACGTCATTCCTTTTATCGAGTCACGTTTTATACATAGACCTTTTTTCATTTTTTTCAATAGATGATGTAATATGACGTCACTGGCAGGCAAGATATTCCGTTGATTGCGGTACGCATGCGCTTCCTGTAGGACCTGCGCTTTAAATTCGTACTAAACCAGCTATTATGTTCTTGAGTGAAGTACAGTAATCAGACTCTACATGTTAAAAATTTCCGTTCAAGTTAAGAAAACAGATTTTCCGTAAGATTTTCCGTAAATTTATCTGTTTTAGAAAACAATAAAACTAAAAAACAAAAAACGTAAAAAATAGCTAAAAATGTTAATTTACGGAAAAATTCTGTCTGGCAGCACTATTTCCGGACTTTTTTTTTTTTTGGTTCCGTAATTTAACTTACGGAAAAATTCCTGTAAAATACCTATTTTTTTTCCATAATATGAGACAAATTTCTTAAAATTATGGTCAAGTTCGATTAATTGACAGAAATTTTCGTAATTTACCCTAAAAATGACTGGGAATACTGCTGCCATAATTTCCGTAATTTACGGACATTTTTTTAACAGTGAAAGACCACGTGAGGGTCATCGCCATGCCATCCCCTCGTCCTCGAACCCCAGACTTTACCGGAAATGGTGGTAAATTTTAGTATCTAAAAAAATCTATATTTTTTCTCATTACCCCGTAAACTTAGGGCTACAGGATTTTTGAATTGGATGTTTGAGCGAAAATCTGCCCCACTTTTTAGTCGACCAATATTAATTTTAACAATACTCTACGGGGAGTACAGAAACACGAAACGGATTGAACTAGCCGTTGCGAAATTTCACAGATGTGGTTTTGTGTTAAAGGCCATTCTATTAAGATGAAAACTTAATATACTTAAACGGGTCAATCATCCCCCTTTAACAGCCATGTTTGTAAACTTGCTAGAGCCTGATATCTTGAAATAAGTTGGTTACGCATAGGCATTGTATCTGTTGGAATTTTTTTAAGAGTATGGCCACACAGTGTGGTAACCAGAATTAATGCCCAATTAGTAATTTTTCCCCCAAATTTAAAAAGCCCTCGTGTTTCTCAATTGCTTGTTGTTGTGTCATATTCAACAAATTACTACCGTTTAATTTCGTAAAAACAAACATTAAAGCTCGTTCAAGTCTGCCTCAAAGTGCAATTTGGTTGACTCTTTATGACATCCTAAATGTCAAGACCCTACACTTTGTACATAAATCGTCCGCTAGTTTGAAACTGCTGTGTTGTCCTCAGCTTTTTCACTTGCAAATACTTTACCATATTTTTCGATATCATAATGAAAAACAAACTTCCGCAAAATTGAGGGCGTTGTTTGTTTACATCCGAAAAAAAACTGAGAGTGGCTTTATAACTGGCCTATAGACCATGTTACATCATACCTCGCTACTTTTGTTGTCCTGCAAATCCTATGTTCTAGAAAATGGTCTCTCGTTTTAAGATTACACACAGATAAAAAAAATAACTGAGAGTGGCCTTATAACTGGCCTTATAGACCATTTTACATCATACCTCGCTACTTTTGTGGTCTGCAAAATCCTATGTTCGAGAAAATTGGTCTATCGTTTAATATTAAAACACATTTTTGATAAGTAGGAGTGAAGGCTCTGATGTTCCACAAAAATTTCACACATCAAATAAGAGAACACACATTATACCGACGCCTGCGTGACTCCTAGTTGAGACCTAATCAAAAATGCTGTCGTTGATTTTAATTTCGACTTGCCAGGAATAACCATTAATCCCTCACGAGTTTGATCATCGCAATGCAAAAATGCGAAATTGCTGCAACTTTAACCAGCATTTTTTTTTTTCTAGAAAAATTCTAGCGGGTGTCCACGAAAGATTATGTCACCATTTGATGTAGAAATATGTTCTTTAGAGATGACAGTTTTGCTTTCAGGTGGACACCCCTAAGTTTTAATGGCATTTAAATTTTGCTTGGCATCATTTTAATGTGTAAGCACGTGGTGTAAGCAAAATTGGCGCTACCGATTTCAACTTACCCTGTTGCCAAGTTCAATCGTTTGTTACAGATTGTAAACGTGTACACTGCACTGTCACATGGTGTGTGGTAATCTTTTCAGTATTGTGTTGTAAACCCATTTCTAGGGAATATTTACGCGAGGTAGCGTATACGGGGACGGATCACATATGAAATGGATATGGGTGGTTAAGGCTGGACGCTTCCAACACACGGGGGGCATTCGGTGACAGTGGACTCAAACAAATAGAGGTCTTTGGGTGAAAAATTTTTCAAACTTTTTCCCCAAAAAGGGTCTTTAGGTGACAGTGGAAAACTTCCAAAAAAAATGTGGCTGTGGGTGACATTTCAAATATATGCATGGGGGTCTTTGGGTGAACATTTTCAAAATACATGGGTTCTTTGGGTGGACATTTTCAAAATACATGGGGTCCTTGGGTTACAGCGGTGCTGAAATTGGGGTCTTAACTCTTTGCGTGCGGCAGGCGAGTATGCCGCTCAACGATGACTTTTGGTCAATTTTTGTCTTTCCTGTTAAACATTTCCAATTATTTATTTTCACGAGGCGTGAAAATGCCTTTAAATGAGTCAAAAGAAGACATAGCCTTTTTTGTTCGTTTTTAGATGGCATCCCAAATGACCTACAAATATTTGGAAAGCAATCTCAAATGCCACTACTGACTTATGTGTTATAACTTATACTGAATTGCTCAGCGTGCAAATAGTTAACAGCCTTACATACCCGTCACCTCCAAGATGGAAGTGCCCCCCTATGGTAGTTATTACCAGCAATATGGTGCATCTCATGCCCCTCATGTCAATCAATTTTCTTGTCCCTACTTGATTATAGTGTGCAACTTGTCAAAATAATAACCTCCACCAAATTAAATTTATTCGGATGTCGGCCGGCAAGGGGAAACTCCATGAGCTTAAAGTTTTGTACACGAAATCAATAGGATGTTTGTTTGTTTTGTTTGTTTGCTTGTTTTTTTTTTTTGACAAAACACAAAAATGTGAAGACTGTCATCTGTGATTTGGTCAGAAATTCTGCGTGAGGTACTTCATACGGTTTGGCAAATAGTTTTCCAAGAAGTACCAATCAAAGTCATCCTCATTGGCAGCGCCCAGGTCAAAATTCCAGTTGATCCCAGTTGAACTGGTTACAACTGGAACCAGTTGAAATCCAGTTGATCACAGTTGAATATCCAGTTGAATCCAGTTGAAACAGTTGATTCCAATATGGAAAATGGAACAATTTTCAACTAGGTTTTTACTGACCAGTTGAACTCAGTTAAGACCAGTTAAAAACAGTTGAAACCAGTTAGTTCCAATATGGAAAATGGAACAACTTAAAAAAAAAAAAAAAAAAAATCTCATGCCCCTCATGTCAATCAATTTTCTTGTCCCTACTTGATTATAGTGTGCAACTTGTCAAAATAATAACCTCCACCAAATTAAATTTATCGGATGGCGGCCGGCAAGGGGAAACTCCATGAGCTTTAAAGTGTGTACACGAAAATACAATAGGATGTTGGTTGGTTTTGTTTGTTTGCTTGTTTTTTTTTTTGGACAAAAACACAAAACAAAAATGTGAGGACTGTCATTGTGATTTGGTCAGAAATTCTGCTGTGATGGACTTCCTACGGTTTGGACAAACAGGTTTTCAAGAAGTACCAATCAAAGTCGTCCTCAATTGGAGGCAATACACAATAGCCAACATGACCGATAGACTAGAGGGGTCAAGCTAGGAACAGGCGACCAATATTGCCAAAATTGCCGGTAATCATAAGCCTGGTGTGGTTGCGGTGTAGTGTTGCCACTGTGTCACCTCTTCATCAGTGGTCGCCCCGGTTTACTGCTTCTGTTTCAGTGACGGTGTGAAAGTAATCTTAGTCTGGCAGGTATCATTATCCGGGCTCCATAGTGACAACGGATTAATATTTAAAGCATGAAACACTAATGTTGCGTGAAGAGTCAACTGAATCGATTTTGCCATATTGTTTCACCAGTGTGACCGGACCATGAGCCCGGAGGTAGGACTATATCTCCTGCCACCGGTCCGTTTCAGTTTGATCACTCCAAAGAGGTTCTATTTATAGATAGAGAGGCAAAACGTTACGTAATCTTTAGAAATTCACCGTCTCGCAGGTTTTTGCCGAACACAAAGAAAAAACCTAGAGTACCAAACAATAGGAAAGGCAATGGCGACTCCGCTTCTTCCACATTACTGTGGGTGACGCTTTTCATATTACACTAAATCGGTATGATACAAAATTAATGTTATGTGTTAGAGGGTGGCCAGGTGTAATAAAAAATAATAATAGTGGTACAAGGAATCATTGTGCCTCAGATACTCTTTTTTCTCATATGCAAGCGCGCTTAGGTGGAAAAGATGTATTCATTGAGGCGGGTTTATTTAAATAAAGACGACTGATGTTGTGTCATTTCATTCGTTGAGGGGCCCATGGGTAGGACAAAATTTAACAACCCAATAGCACCCAACATCAACAACTGATATTTTGGGCGGATTGTTTGTATCGGATGGACATTATGTGTGATAACAAGCACCCAACTGATTAATATTCCGTGCAATTGCAATGCAATATTCAAATGTCAGCGCCCAGCACGGACGAGGGTTTGAATGCGTTTCACCCCCTTGATTTCACTTTCCCGTTTCACTCAGCTTAGACGCCTTTTTTAACATAAATAGCAAGCAACTCTTTTGTCCTCTTTCAAAGCCATGGTGGCATTTTTCAATAGTAGATAACTCTTGTAAGTTTAAAGTTTGAACAGGTATGCAAAGGCACGGACGGGTCAATATAGTTTTATAAAGGAGTATCAGGAACTGGCAACCCAGAAATTACATTGATTATATTATTAATCTTTCCCTGGAGATGCCAGCGCACGATAGTGTTGAAAAAAAAAAACCCATGTGTGCTTGGCCGGATTCGAATCCGCGCGACTTCGTATTAAATGCACGACGCTCGAACCAGCTGAGCTATAAGCTGGGGGCGGTAGAAGAGCGATAGAATCATCAAGATATCATCTAGAGGAGTTAGGTTCGAAAGGGGTCTCTCGCTTCCTAGCGGATAGCCTCAGAACTGTATATTAACATTAATACGTATTATATTTGTTTTGAAAATTTAAACTACTTAGTTTCCAGGTGACAGGAGTATTATATTATTAATTCTGCCCTGGGATGGCCAGGGAAAGATACATTGTTATGCGTTCCCGAATACAGTGCAAATACCATCGTACTGCAAATATCCCGTGTTGTGTGCCATGTGACTAAGTCTAGCATAGAAGAGTCACGCAGCCCCCCTAACACATTATCAATAGTTATGACCGATGATACAGCACCCTCATGTAGGGTCAGTTCTAGAATATTGACCTTTCAACCTGCAGTTTGAAAATGTCCAGTACCTAGAGTAAAATACATTAAATGGTGTGGCAGTAAGATCAAATCGTTCATCATTGGTCCGAATTTGTATATGGAAGTGAAGATACTTTGAATGTAGATTCACATATTTAAAATAAATGAGAAATTGTTTTTGGGCATGTATGGTAAATTTTATGTCACAGCCCATCTTTGTGTTTGTCTGTTTAACGTGTGTGTTGTGTGATTGTAGGGGTGTGTGTGTGGTGTGTGTGTGTTCTTTGTGTGTGAAGAGAGAGCTGCAACCAAACCACTTAAAACACGTTAAGACAGTTGTCCAAAAAAGCCCTTACCCTCTCCAACCCCCATAGCATTAACGATATATGACTCTTAATCTATCGTGTTAGAATAGGTGTGTAGTTCGAGGGGTGTATTACATGTGGGTATGTTTTTATGGTACATATATCAAATTTGCTAATTAGAGCTTGAGTGGCAAACATAAACGCGAAAATTTGGATGGGAATGTCTATGATAGTGAGTGAGGTCAATTTTCATGAAAACGGTGCATTTTGGAGGTAAGACACACCAAAAAAAAGTGTCTCAATAATTGTATGTTTGGTTTTAAACATTTAAGTATTCAATCCCTATTACGAGACATAATAATCTTGCCAACAACACTTCTTACGTTCTGCACAGTATGCAGTACAGCAAAAAGAATAGGGTTTATTACGTTATCAACATTGTAATCAACAAAATATGCACTGATGCATTATCAGAGAGGTTGCTGGGAACAATTTTATTTGTACGAAAGTTAAAGTTGAGGAGTTAATGAACTCAGAAATAGGCCTCCAATTGTTTGTTATACGTTATCCTTGAGTAGGAATTCGGCCTGAAAATCAGACTTTGATAAGAAACAAATTTAAGATAACTTTTACTAATTTATTCTAAAGATATATTACATTGACACCATATCATTTTATGGCCAAATTATAGTTGATAATGGTAACTAAAACGAATTCAACGTAATAACGATAACGTAATACACTAATAACGTAGTAACATTTTTGCCCATTTTTCACATCTCCCATTGACTAAGATGTATCTGATTGAAAGTTTAAATAATTTTATGGTCGGAAAATAAGTATCTATGCCATTCTTGATCAATATTCAAATAGCTTGTTTGGTTGCTGAGAAATGTGGATAACGTAATACACTTCCTTAAAAAGGTCACATTTTTTACAAAGTTCAACATTTCTTAGACTTTTTATTAGTCATTGTGAGGTGAAGAAAACACTATTTCCAACTGCAGCATTATGTTTACCTTGAAATAAGATGCACAGTCTATACCTTAGTATAGGTTTTCCCAAACTTAGGAACTGCTTTGTGAAGGATAACGTAATAAACAAGTTTTTCACGGCCATTATGTTTGTATTTCAAAAATATAAAAATAAAGTGAGAATACAAGTAAAAACATCATTACATAATTTCTACACATGTTTCACAACAAGAAACATTGATATTCGGAAGAATTCAAGCTGCTAAGTATTTTTTGATTTTTTTTGTAATTTTGATGTTGTGTTTCGGACATCAATTTTCTCCTATTTTTCCATGTTTGAAGGCAAATATCTCATAGAAAAGAAAATGGAAAGCATGGCAAACTATATATGCCCAAATGCAGCTCAACGGCCCCTATCAAAATATTACCGTTTTGTTCCAATAAAGCATTGTTGAAAAGACTTATTAACCAAAGACATAACATTTCTGGAAATGCACCGTTTTCATGAAAATCGACCATATACACTTTTCTGTACGCTACAAATTGATCTCAGTTCTCCAGGTTTTATAATAATTGAAATAAAAAAAAAACTATAAGCTGTTTTTTCTACCGTAAATGCTAATATATTTACGCATAGGTTAATCGTTTTGTTTGTCAATATCCGCTGGTAGTCATTAAATCAGTTTATGAATCCGAAACTACCTATCAGGTTGGTTCTATACTAAACGGGCCCTGGGGGCCACTTGTATTCAAAGGTGGATATGATGCGTGAACAAGAAAACGCGTAAAAAGGGTATTCTTTTTTCCAACAGGCGATGTACGCGCGTACATTGATTAGGGTATCAAAAACAGCAACATGTGGAAAAAAGGGTATGTTTTTACTAAAACCTGAAATTGTGATGTACGTGTAATACTGAAATTAAGCAGAGATCAAAAATATTGTAAAGCAAAGCAAGATATTAAAGGTATATTAACGACACAATGCATTGCTTACTTGTTTCGTGTAGCTAACTTACAAAAAATGCTTCTTTAGTGTAGCAAAATCAGACAAAAATACTTGTTTAGGGTATAATTTTTAGTCGGTGGAAATACGTGTTTAGGGTGCATTTTGGAAGTCCATGTTCACGCATCATATCCACCTTTGAATACAAGTGGCCCCCCGGGTAAACGGGCCATCTGGTGTTGAGCGAAATCGACCAATTCTCTTCTATATAGCTTTTCATACATATTTTCAATCATACCAGAAAGAACCACCTTTCCATGCTACACATTCCGATTTGTTTTTCGACTTTTGAAAAGTGCCACATATTATAAAGGGACATGAGGACATTTTCAGAAAGAAGCGCCCTCAATTTTTTTCGAACCCAGGTTTGTTTGCATATTTGGAATGCTTACCAGTGTATTAGACCACACCTGGAGTGAATAAGCCGAATACGCCATCTTTATGAGATAATGATTTAGTATTTTCTGTCGTGCACGACAGAAAATCAAAGCATTGTTTCCTATAGGGACGATTGGGATATAAGCAAGTACAAAACAAGGTTTGCGGGTTTCTTTTGTACTTGTTTGTCCAATAAACCTTCGGAAATTTCTTGGTAGGTGGTCTACAATCGATCCGGTGCAACTCGAGAGAAGTTCATATACTCAAAAAATCTCCTCCTGTCACTAATTCGATGGCACGAAACAATGTTTAGACACAACAAAATATACATCTCATCCAATCATTTTTTAATAATTAAAAAGAATTCGGAAGTGTGGATTTTGTATAATTTCTAGGCAAAAAAAGTGACGCTCGGCACTATGACATCACAGTCTTAATCCACACTGCACCTGATATGCTTTAGGCACAGATATTGAAAGCACACTGCTAGTATGTGTTGCCTGGGATTAGCAACCATGGATTGATCAGAGGTAGATGTCAATTCCCTATGTCAGGGGGGTGGATTAAACTGATGTCACGTGGCAGAACTAGTAACTGAATTAGATTTTTCTTGATTTATACCTAGAAATTGTACAAAACCCACAATCAGAATTGTTTTCAAATATTAGAAAATGACTTGATTAGATGTGGGCTTTTATTTGTGCCAACATTGTTCATTGTCATCGAATTACTTTAAATAATCTCAAATTATAAACTTCAAAAGTCAAAAACCAAATGGAAATACGTAGCACAGAAAGTCTGTTTCATGCCGCATAGAATTCCTTTCAAAATTTCACACAACCAGCATTATTTCGTACATGGGCAGCCCACCTGTGCTTTTCTCCTAAGTAACGGAAATTTAAACCTGTCTTGCTTTAATAATATATTACCAGTTACATTATTTTGTTTTCTCCCGACACTTTATATTTAACAAACTATATTTTTTCAATGATGCGTTGTAAGGGTCATAGCACTATATTTATATTTTAATGAAAACACAACAAAGCAGCAAACACAGTATAAAATATAGGAGGGATTATGTGTGCTTTAATCAAACCTTACGTCCCTATATAATGAAACGTGCATTGAGAATTTCCAAATCCTTTTGATAACAAAATAATACTACGTCTTGCAGTGCTGTCGTTCAGATGAGTGTTAGGTTGATTATACAACAGGGGCCCTGTAGCCTTTAATAAGAAATAGAGCTAATAGCTACGTCTGCAGAAATCATTAGGATGAGGTAATAATACCACACAACCCGTTATTGATGACATATTAACAAGCGACGTATCGTAGGTGTTAAAGAACAACGTTGCCGATGACTTTTGCTAGCTATCATTTAAAGGCCCATTAGGAATCTGCGTATGTTAAATTATTTTAAACAGAAAGCATCTTTGAAAACACTGCAACGCTTTTAATCTGTTGGTACATTTCATTTGTGCTTTTTAAAACTTATATGGTATTAACACAAGTGTCAAAATTACATTTTTAAATAGTCAAGTAGCAATATAGCAGATGTATATTAAAATTCCATAATTTGCGCTAATCTTAAAATTAAACTTGAATAAGTCATATTTTGAAATATTAACTCAAGAGGCTCTGTGTTTACGCGATCACACCCGCTCGGAATGAAAATTCCCGGATGTTGATCCCGTTAAAATTGAATTAGGAATAGCGCAAATCATCTATCAAACCAAGTGATGTCGCCATAAATTTAAAGGCTGACTCAGAGATTTCCCGATGAGGGCACACTCATTTTTCATTTTTTGCATCTACATAATGATTGTCCATATACTAATTCACTGTGTGAAACAACTAAGCTTAAATCTAAATCCTTTATATTTGTTATAAATTTTGTTATAAAATTTTATAAAATTTTGTTATAAAATTCCGGATCCGGAATTTTTGTTATACACAGTATCCTATGGCACTGTTGTACTGTGTATAAAGGTTTACTGCATGAAAACGAAAAATTCGATCCATCTCTAACTTTGGAATTAAGCATTTGAGGTGACTATCTTTAGTTCTAGATGATTATTTCTAATTACTACACACACAAAATTATATGTCAAATCTCTGAGTCAGCCTTTAATATTTAAGAGGGATATAATATAACCAATTTTATTGTTAGGTTATGCACAAACAAGTTTTGGAAACCAAACTGTTGTTTGAGTGTGACATTAATTTATGTCATTTGATCTACATTATAGAGTCTTTCGGGTATGTGTTAAATGATTGAAATGCCAATTGTTGTATAAAATGATGAATAATAATTGTAAACTGACCACGTAAGGTTCGGATTCGATTTTTATTTTACAGCTTGATTCGGAAAGAACCGTGCTCTTTTAAGAAATGTTAAAAATCGAAGTAAATATTTCAAGGCATGTCCACGGTTTTCCATTACTCTAATGAATGCACTCTTTGGCTATTTGGGGCAATGTACACCTTAAATGAAACAAGGGAATATGCATTGCATTCTGCTTCTAGGCAGGACATGAATCATGTTTGGGAAATAGAAGTACATGTAAAATGGGTCTTACGTCTTAGGTGAAAAAGCAGATTATCTTGCTAAGCTAAATTAAAGATTTACATTAAAACCAGATTAAAATGACGACCATGTCTTTCGGTGACCCACATATTTTTACCTTTAAACTCTTTTTAAAAATTCCACGGAACAGGTGTGAAGCCGTAATGAAGTAACGCAAGGTTATTGTTTCTATTAAGATGCAGTAATTAAACGTTGTCTAGGGAAGGATGGTCGAAAATTTGTCTTGTCGACCACTTACTTATTCAAAAAATATTTAAGAAACATATTTTTAGTCTCACCCTATATTAACATCATTCAATTAACAATGCCGTTTTTGTTTTGTTTTTGCACGTGACTGTTGAAATACCGCCGTTCAATAAATCAATGCTCACGTGATTGACTGAATGGTTTCTTTGGAGCATTACAAGAAGATCCGAAATAGCACTCAATCAAAATGCACTTTGTTTTCACAAGCTTGTCAAAAAAGCCCCTATGTCCCGCAATGCTCACATTTGAAATCAGCATTAAAATTTATTAAAATAAACCCAAACAGGCGTAGCCTTGGGTTAGTGCTTTATATCCTGCATTTTTTTAAAGACATGTAAATTTATTTAGCAATGTGTCTAATAAACAAAACAATGTCAATGGTGGAAATGCCTACCAAACGAACATCGTGTTCGTAATTGAACTAACATGTCACTCCTCATTCATATCAGGTCGTATAGTCTCTCACAGATCAAAATTGTCAAACAATTATCTACTTTCAGGAACAAATTTTGAATCAGCATGAAAAACGCATTCAAATGACTCCAAACAAGCCTAGTCTTAGGTCTTGGGATTGAGACCTCTGGCGACATTTAGGACACCATTTCAAAAGCCATTGACATATGTGCTATAACTTTAAACAGAATCTACCAGTGTTGAAAGGGTTAAGATGGAAGCCATCTCAAAAGCCACAGACTTATATGTGATAACCTTTACAGAATCTACCGGGGTTGAAAGGGTTAAGATGGAAGCCATCTCAAAGCCACTGACTTATGTGTTATAACCTATACAGAATCTACCATGGTTGAAAGGGTTAAGATGGAAGCCATCTCAAAGCCACTGACTTATGTGTTATAACCTATACAGAATCTACCAGGGTTGAAAGGGTTAAGATGGAAGCCATCTCAAAGCCACTATGACTTATGTGTTATAACCTATACAGAATCTACCATGCCAGGGTTGAAAGGGTTAAGATGGAAGCCATCTCAAAAGCCATTGAATTATGTGTTATAACCTATAATAGTGGGTGAGCCAGGCATGTTGGTCGGTACCACCTGGGGGGGGGGGGGGGAAGAGGCATTTATACCAGGGCTACCTCATGCTATGACATACACGAAAATGTATGATGGCCATTCTGTAGGGGTAGCTTAAGCGAGCTAGGGGCTCGCAAAAGATTATACAGCGGTCAAAATAGTTTGGACCATCTGCAATGTGAAATTAACAAGTTACGCACCTCATTAGTACTACCCCTATACCCCTATAGGGGCTGGGGTTAATTTTGGGTGTAACTTGGTAACTATACATTGTACATTGTCCAAACTATACCTTATTTTACTTGTGATTACATTACAAATAATATGAGACCATTCCCATTGAAATTGAAGCGTTTTTTTAGCATTTGACCCCTGTAGAAGCTAAATTTAACTTTTGACCTACAATAACGGTTTTCAGCTTATAACTCCATAAGGGTAAGATAGCACAACCTATACATTTTTTTAATCCTTGTGATCATACGAACATTTTGGTATGCAATTCAACAACATTGGACCACTTTTCAATTTTGACCCCTGTATAAGCTTTTGCGAGCCCCTAAAAAAAAAAAAAAAAAAAAAAAAAAAAAATAAGGCTACTTTAGATGGTCTGGCTCATCCACTATAATAAGCTACCTGTGTTAAAGGGGTAAGATTGAATATTCATTGATATAGTTCTCAAAATTACCTTTAAACTATGCGCTAAGTGAGGTGGTTTATTAATAACAGATTGGATCATGATTTTGTACACACCATTAGTATGCAAATAGCCTCAAAGATCCGGGTATATTGTAAAACAGATGGGAAACAATTACAGGAAACCTAATTGTTAAGTTTTATTACGCCATTCTGTTATTCATGGTTGCTGCAGCACAAAATTAGCAATATGGCAACTTGAAAAAATAAATGAAACAAAAACAACCGAAACAAAAACAACGTAAATCGCTCAGATAAAATACCTTCGGCTTGATGAGAGGAGGTTGGAGAGAAAATATCTATCCTAAAGGTTAGCAAGTCTAAAATACATTTTTGAATACTACCTTGAAGGTGATGTCTTTTGATCTGTACCACTAATGTGCAAGATGTATTCGCGTATTTGATATTAACAAGCAAGCACGATGATCAAACAAATATAAACATTAATAATAACATTAAGAACAACAAAAAATCACAACACACCACAAGTAGTTAAACTAAAAATAAAGTAAATAAATCAATTAACAAATCAATCAATCAATCAATTAATCAATCAATCATAGATTTATTATTTTATATCACCAAAACCGCTAATCCATTCAGTATTGTACGGGCGCCTAATTTCGGTACCGAACCAATATTTTTTCGAGAATTTTGTGATATTCTGTCTGTAAACGGATAAAAGTTACAGCACAAATGCCTATGTAACTCTAATAAGCTGTTTTCACATAACATAAAATGCACCGTCAGCACTAACTGAAATCTCGAAAAAAAAAATGGATATCTAACAAACCATAAGGAGAAAAAAAATCCTCAAAATGACTGAAGGTGCAACGAGAGATTTTGGGTCATCCATAATATTGTGTCATATGTAGTAATTTCATATAGATAATACCCCAAATAGCTTTCTTACCTTATATTTGGCTACAGAAATGCCTTGAAAGTGAAAACAAAAGGCGATTTTGATTTGCTTAATTTCAATATAAAAAATAGGCCGAATTTAGTAGTTGCTTGGGTTGGGTCCCTATGAACCCCCCCCCCCCCCCTTTGGGCACTAACGGAATTTTTAGCTTGGGCCACTTCACTTAAGTGTTAAAGGCACGCTTCTAAAGATTATGTCCAGCGTCGAGGTATATTGACCTAAGTGAAAGTAACGTCAATAACGCAAAATGAGGGAAAGTAATATTGGAAAGTTTATTCTTCTTTTCTTAAACTAAAAAACTTCACATATGTTATTTTAGGTGTTATTTTTATAATTAAAAACTACTGAACTAGAAATAAAGATAGACACCTTTAAAACGTAATTCCAAAGTTTAAGACGAATTGGTGTTTTCGTTTTGATGTGGTAAACATTTCGGTCAAGTATTACAATACCATAGGATACTGCGTTTAACAAAAAATCAGGATCCGGAATTTTGTTACTAAGTTGTGATTTTCTATAAGAATTACATCGATTTCAGTTTGATCCTAGTTATTTCACACAGTGATTAATATGTCGATAATCATTATGCACATGCCAAAAAAAAAAAAGATTTGATAGAAAATTGAGGACGCCATTCTCGGGAAATCTCTGAGTCAGGCTTTAAGGATTGTGTAGCTGTATACCATCCAATAAAAGTTCTCCCAAATTCTGATACTTTGATATACCTCGGGAAGGAAGAGGTATGGTCAAAATTCATTGACCTGAAGCCGTTTCTTTTTTAACGGAAAATATCTGGAAGGTGTGCCATAGAAGATACTCTAGAAACAATCTATTGTAGTGTTTGGTATAAGAATAAAGCACATCAGGTGAAACACATCAGGAGTGCTAGAGACAAGACACTCCAATCTTACGTGACATATTTACTATATTACCAATCCCAAAACTGATAATTTCAGGACACGACTTTGCTTAATACAAAAATTATGCTTTAAGAGAAATATCAAAAAAAAAAAAAAAATTGATAGAAAATTGAGGACGCCATTCTCGGGAAATCTCTGAGTCAGGCTTTAAGGATTGTGTAGCTGTATACCATCCAATAAAAGTTCTCCCAAATTCTGATACTTTGATATACCTCGGGAAGGAAGAGGTATGGTCAAAATTCATTGACCTGAAGCCGTTTCTTTTTTAACGGAAAATATCTGGAAGGTGTGCCATAGAAGATACTCTAGAAACAATCTATTGTAGTGTTTGGTATAAGAATAAAGCACATCAGGTGAAACACATCAGGAGTGCTAGAGACAAGACACTCCAATCTTACGTGACATATTTACTATATTACCAATCCCAAAACTGATAATTTCAGGACACGACTTTGCTTAATACAAAAATTATGCTTTAAGAGAAATATCAAAAAACTATATCAAATAAAAGATGTGACATCGACAACTCAGCACATGCATCTCTTAATGCACACCTTGGGGCTTATTTGGTTTACATTTGATATTTCCATGTGAACAAACAAATAAAATGTTCGATTATTTTGGAAATAAGAAATATAGTCGCTGCGACCCAAATATGTCAAAATAGCCAGAAGGTAAGATCTTCAGCGACCTCGTCTTTTCCCAAATGCATATTTCGTGGCTGTGCCATTGGCTATTACGAGACAGTACGTGTCAGAAAATTTTTATCAATTGTGTCGTCCAAAATATATACAATCAAGAGAAAAAAAATCAAACTCGACGCTTTTGGCGTCAAGAAGTTGTATATTACGATATCGGTTCGACTGGGTATCTATTGTAAACACGTACAAATAACAGGCTTAACACAATGCGAGTATGACAGAGGGCGTAAACCCAGCAATATCGGCTCATGCTCCTTTAATGTGATGATATTATGGAGCATGTAAGAGTATAGTCTCTATATATTGCTTTTACGCTTGATATATTTCATTCCGTATAGAACGTGACTCAGTGATGCCAAAGACGATAGTACAGGTTATATACCATTCACCTGGCTGCCCGTAAGGATAAAAACTCTTGGACTGGAAAAAATGCTTTAAAATGTCTGAAAATGCACTAGCTATATTAAGAAGGTGCTGATTTCATGATTGACATGGTAGACTTGTATGTTTTCTCATTCTCAAAGTAAGTGGCATGGCATTTAGACAAAATTTGAGGCAATTTACTCCGCGCTCATCACTTTCACATCGATTTGCCTGCTACTAGCCGTAGTGATTATAGCATCTTGTGCTGGGCGGTCTGATGTGCTGTGTGCCTTTTATTTGGTTACAGAAATAATTTAAAATGAAAACAAAAGGCGATTTATGCTTGTATTTCAATAGAAAACATAGGCTGAATTTCGTATTTGCTCCTATACGAAATTAGAAATTTCACAAATTTGTACCAAAGAAACAGTGATCAGCTTAATCCTTACAGATGGGGATATTTTTATATAAAGCTTTACACCAGTGCAAAATCAGAATTTTCAATTTTTTCGAGAGACATGTTATTTGAAATCTCTCGTTGAACCTTTAAATGTGAAAGAAACATGCTCCAAGGTGTTATTTTCCCCATAAACTACTATGTATAAGCGACAAGTTAGTGGTGTATAACCTACAGTAGAAAGTGTATCTGTAGTATTTTAAAGACAGATTTGGAAATTCAACCTCCTGCGTTAAAGACACCATCAGTGAGTCTCCCCAAAAGTATAAGAAATATTTGAAAATTTGCAGGAATAGCTTAAAAGTGAAGGATAAGTCTGTAGAATTCTCACAAGTTATTTTTGTTGCAACTGGAAAATTGTCAGAAAGGGAGAAACAGCATTGTCAAAGATATGGATCTCCATTCAGTTATGTGTTGTAGTAAGTGTCCGTACGGACAGTAATGACTAAAATATCCGATTATGTCCTTATTAGGTTGCTTTCAGTCTTATCACTTGCAGTGCATGGTATATATATATTGATACCAATACTCGTTACAGGCATGCAAACATCTGATTTTTGATGATTGTTTTTGATTTTCTCTTTAACTGACGCTTAAAGAGACACTGGCACCAGGGGAGGGCGGCCAAGAAATCAAATTTTCAGACGTCGCCATTGGTTTAACACGTAAAAGCGAAAGCTTAACGAAAAAGTCTGAATTTTTTATATGTTGTCAAGGAATATTTTCTTATTCCAAAACCGTTGGAGTTGAAGAATCAACTCCACTGGAAGGGTTATTTCTGATTTTTTTGTATGAATAACGAACGAGGACGAGGTCGTATGTGGGTCATGGGAATACCCATGACCGACCCACATCAAAGCACCCAAATTGGTTTGTGGTTTGCACTCAGTATTGCTGTAATTTCCTTGGACATTTTTGGTGAGTTGCTATAATGAATGAGGCTTGGCCGCCACCGCCTGCTGGCACATTTGAAAAATAGTGCGCCCTCAAGATTTTTCAAAATCGATATTTTTGCATGGTTGTAAGGCTTTTATATACAAAAGCCGTCAACCGAAATGATTAAGAACAAATCAGCTTCCTTATGGGTAAACAGAACGATTTTATAATTTAGCGTCGCCGGCGACGTTAAATTCAGCAGACGACGAAAATGGCGTTTAACACAAGAACACGCACGCCGTATGCATGTTTCCCACGCTATGCACACTGTTGATCGGTCTATAACCTTTGTGGTTTTAATATCAGTGAGTACGAGTCAAAAATATTCATTTGTTGATAAAAGTTATGTAAAACTTAACAGTTGGCCTACAAATTACCTGGATGTCTTTATCCTCATATCAATGTCCCTATCTGTTTTGGGGTATGTTATTTTTATGTGTAAAATATATCTCTGTTCTTCCAATGGCCTAGACTAGCTATCATTTGAGAGAGCAAATTGAAGAATTTCATATTTTGTGAAAATGTGCCAGTGCCGCTTTAAATTTATCATGTGATAGGGGCTTCCCATCTTTAATTTCGTCAATTGACAAACATCTTGAGTAAAAACGCATTGTTTATATCAAAATCACGTGGCGTGACATTTACGATTTATTGAGGGTTTAAAGAAGATGCAATATATCGTTAATAAGTTGTGCGCTTATAATGCATATGCATAAATTATATGCTTGGACGGATCTGTTAATTTCTACTGGCATATTATAACTCACGTGAAAATTGTACTGGTCTGCAATGAATTGATTCCTTAATGATGCAATCATAATTATAAAGATTTTCACACTGCATATTATTGTAATTGATTTTTCGCGGTTTCTCTCAAAATTACTAAAACTCGTTACAAATATTCAGAAAATGTAGATCATTTTTGACAATTTTGTGTATTTTGTTTTTAAATCAAAATTAGCTACTGCAAAAGAAACCAAGACAAAACAAAATAAAAAGAAAGAAAAACAAACAAACAAAATTCTCTCTCGTTCCATTTTCCCGTCTTTTGGTTCTTGACTTTCTTCCTGTTCGATATTTTAACGGATTCGCCACGACTTTTGTGTCGAATTTCATCCTCTCTTGGCTTAGTGGTTAATGTGCACCTTGACGTTAAGTCAATCACTGGTCCTGTGTTCGACTCCCAGATGGGGTACTTTTTCCGTTTCTCCCATATCATTTTTGGTTATTTTCCTTTGCTCAGTCTGCTTGTTTTCATTCTTGTTCTTTGTTTCCGTTTTCATCCTCTTCCTATTTCTCGTTTTGTCTTATGGCTTATTTTGTTTTTCGCTTTCGTTCCCCTTTCTTTCAAGGAAATATAACTTATGTTACAAACAGTCTCCTAATTCATACATTTGCATTTCGACTGAACACAGGCACAGTAAAATAAAGATCAAATTCCATGTACCAGCATTTTACTACCATATGTAATTAATTTTGCATGCGTTTCTAATTTAAAGATGGCTTATCAAAAATAACGACCATTCTAACCTGACAAGCTTTATAGCGAATAGTACATCTTTATTCCGAGCAAAGTAATAACCCTTTATCAATAATAATCTGAAATGTTCACAATAAAAGATTATTAGTAATGATGCAATCGAGCACTGTATAAATTTAACCTAACTGTGCAACAATATTATATGCGAATAAAGACTGCCCAATCGAGGCGAATGATTTTGATATATTTATTCTTTTTCTCGAGCCGACCAACAAAATTATAATTAGTGATTTCTTTGATCGATATTTGAGCACATGGCAATTGAAAAAAATATGTTCCCGCCGAATGTCGCGATCACTAAGAAGCTGACAACTAAGAAGAAATTCCAATGACCATTAGCGTCACAGTGTACTATAGACGAAATCTCAATTTGGCGCTAAAACGTTAGGAATCATCAGATCTGCTCCGTGAGATTTTGGATCTCGCCGGGGATGTCCGCCTGACTGAGCTAATCAAGGGATTGCTTTCAAACAGGATGTTCTTTGTTCAGCTAGGAGCGAAGAAGAGTCGATGGCGTAAGGTCAAGAATGGTCTACCACAAGGGAGCGTGCTTGCGCCTCTCCTGGTTAACATCTATACCAACGACCAACCTTGGAGTGCAGGAACCTGTCGTTTTATCTATGCTGACGACCTTGGAATTAGTGCACAAGATGCAGACTTCACAGTTGTTGAAGAGAGACCCTCCAAAGCTTTGGATGAACTCACTCCTTACTGCGAGGAAAACCACCTGCGTGAAGGTCCGTCCGGGACGCGGGTGTGTGCTTTCCGTCTGCGCAACCATGAGGCCGGGCGTCGGCTTAATGTTACCTGGTCTGGTACACCCCTGGACACCGTGATAACCCTGTCTACCTAGGAGTTACCTTGGACCGCACTCTCTCTTATAAGACCCACATCGGGAGGACGAGGAGTAAAGTGTGATATCTTGAACGGGCTCGCTGGCGCGGGATGGGGTGCTCGCCCGCGTGCCCTGAGATCGGCGGCGCTTGCCCTGCGCTGCTCGTGTGCGGAGTATGCTTGCCCTGTGTGGGATTGATCGGCCCGTGCCAAGAAGCTTGATTCTGCATTAAATGCCTTCGTCCAACACCAACGGAGAACTTATACATCCTAGCAGGAATTGCTCCACCGGACGTCCGTCGTGGTGTAGCGAGATGCGGGAGCGTGGTTGCCGAGTGTCTGATGTGAAGCACCCTATGTCTGGACAGAGACCTGCTGCCGGCCGCCTTGGATCCAGAGAGAGTTTCTTAAACAAAGTCCAACCTCTTGAATCAGTCTCTAAGGAGTATAAGAGAGTCGTATTGTGGAAGGAAAGACTTGCTGTCAACCAAGTAACATCTGTTGGTGTTGGGCCTGGTGGGCGTCTTCCGCCTAGGGCTGACTCCTCATGGGCTGAGTGGCGGTGCCTCGGCAGATTGGGAACCGGAACTGGCCGATATAAAATTTTCTTGCAGAAGTGGGGCTACCTGGAAGCAGATCAAGACACTAGCTGTGGTTGTGGAACAGCGCAACAGACTATGGAACATCTCTTGGTCTGCCCACTGTTGGAGCAACAATGCACAAATAAGGACCTTGCGGAATTCAGTGAAGCAGCCAGACGTTGTACCCATCTCTGGTTGGATCATATTTGAGAATCACTGTGTTTGGACACGTTAAGAAGAAGAATCAGATCTTCACGTGGGGTTTGGTTCTATACGATAGTAATGATTACTTTTAACTCAGAGTACCATACCGATAATAAAATATTTAACAAAGTTTGTTTTGTCATATTTACCTTGACTTATGACGTCATAGTGGTGTCATATTGGAAATGTTTGCATTACTTATGATACCAATAGAAAGAAGCTATCCTAGGCTATCCCATGGTAATTTTATAAATATTGGATAGTATAAAGAAACTCAAGAGGAAAATGCGTGCCTTGAGATGCATATTAAGATGCAATTTAAAAGAATTACTGTATAATGATGTGTAAATCTAACGTTTCGATTCTAGCAGGATCTTCATGATGACAAACTGACAAAATATCAGATAAGACAAACCAAATTTAATATACATAATAGAACAAAAGACATGACATGACTTCTAGGTTCCACACCGGCAAATGCAAGTCCTGTTCTTTCCTGTACAAAATGGGTGAGATAAAAACGGCATTTCTCCTAAATGGAATATCTCAGACTACATTCTGCTTGAAGATCATCATATATCTCCTACCCGATCAGTCATGAGATTAGGGTATTTTTTTTCGAGCTATTGGACTGTGAAGACTAGCATGCACCGTGGACCTAGAGGTCAGGTCACTTTTTCAGTCAAGTGTTCCCTGTAAGAATATGTTAATATTGCTCTGTTAGGTCAAAATAAAAGTATCCATGTCATTTTTTTTCGATATTCTACAATTTTATGCTTAATATTGGTAGCAAGCATGATTTTCAACCCAGGTCTCGCCATTTCTCTCAGTGTTAAGGTACACTTATAGAAACCAGTCCACATAAAAACACCGTCATTTGCAGAAGTTTGCAGAAGGGCTGGACTTATCTCTGTTTCTCATGTTATTTACCGGTGTGAAATCTCTAGATATTTGCTATTTGGAGCATGGCATGTTTGTTGTTGTTACATAATAACTATACTCGGTGAAAAATAACGAAAGTTAGGTCACTTCAAATTTTCAATTTTACTACATGTGACATCACCATCAAGTAGAAAGTATATGATAATAACCAGATTTTGTGCAAGCAAAAGCAAACCATCAAAAGCACCTGTTGATGTATAGTTCTAAGGAATCAACACCAACTATATATGTATATATTATTGGCGTTATACTATACACGTTATACGAGTTTATTTAGCGTTATTAATGTGTACAATGCCACACGTATAGTAACAACGTACAGGGAAGCATGTACGCCTGATAAACATTGATAATAAACCATTCATAACTATATATTCATTACACGTTTACACGATTTACATTTAGTATAGGATATTGTATACGTTTATTATGCGTATACAAATAGTATCTACGCATAATAGACCTAAAATGATTTTGATGATAAGCACGCATTTGATATATTTTGTATACTAATAGATTTGTGAATAATATTTTGTATATTTTGTAAATTTATACATTCCTTCTTTTGGAGAGAAAAGAAGTTTAAACAAGTGACTAATATATCGTGATCGGGGAATTTACAAGATTCTAACAGAGATTTTGGGTTTTTTGTGAGATAATAATTTTTGATATTGACATTTGCTCAGCGACACCGTCCTAGCGTGGTTAGTAAGAGATGCTAATTGAGAAATTCTCATCTTTATGCTGTTTTATTATTAAATTTCAATTAATAAACAAGCTCTCAATTTGTTTGCTAAAATTGACGATGTAATTCAATTAGATTCTGATAGTTGCAATTACATTGGCGATTTATCGTTTATTATTATTATTGATTAAAATATAATCACTAATGCAATGATAATAATGCCAGGACAATACACAGGTTATTGACTGAGCTATAAACACATGGATGAAATCGCTTCATAGTGAACTATACCCATAAAATGGTCATAAATTGGTCATAAAGCAAAATCATAAAAATATGCTAAGAACATATTGAGACTGCCTTCGTTGGCATGGTTGGTGTACATGTATTTAGGTATATAGCCAGTAATAATCACCTATAGTCTTGCAGTAGGCCCATATGACTTTGCATAAGAGTCTGCATAAAATGTTTGGATGGTTTCTAGGTAACATTGACCTGCTGATTTCAAATCTCGATAATGCAACTTTGTCATCCGTGAGCATTTTGAAATATATGGAAAGGAGGAAATTAACAAGGGTAAAAATTGTAAATGGTTCGTACGGGATTCAAAGGTGTATAGACATGTTTAATAAGCATTGTTTATATGGTGCATCAAAAACATTCAGTGCGATTTGTGCAAGGTTATATGCAAGATGCTATGGAACTAACCTATAGTGACGTCCATTATAGGAGAGTGATTGACGATTATCGACCACATTTAAGAGATAATCATATCATATTATATCCTATCTATTTTCATTAACATATGTTCAGAAGGTTTAGTCAAAGAAGTTTTTTTTTTATAACCAAAGTAGCCATTTTTTTCTAACAGTTCCGTCAGCGAACCACTGTCTTTCTCAAAGCTTCCTGATGTTATTATGATTCAACTGAACAACTGCTAATTGGCAAGAAACTTCGTTAATTTCTGTGTTTGTCTTAACAAAACCACTGCTAGTCATGCTAGTTGTTTTCTTGTTTTTTCTTTTCTTTTTACATTGCAGTAGGGTTCCCTGTATACTTGTAACTAAGTTGAAAACACCATATTCAATACAACACGAGCGATTTTTAGTTAAAAAGTGGAGATTTCGTCTTTTTCATGTTTTGTACACTTGGTAATGATACGGTTGGTTCGGTAAAGGTTCAGATTTTAGGCTTGGCTTAAAGGCTGACTCAGAGATTTTTGAAATATGATTTTTTTGTGTATTTATTGAAAATAGTCAACTAGAACTAAAGATAGTAACCTAAAATGCCCAATTCCAAAGTTTGCGATGTATCGAATTTTTGGTTTCCATGCAGTAAACATTTATGTATAGTATACAGTGCCATAGGATACTGTGTATAACTGAATTTCCGGATCCGGAAATTTATAACAAAGTTGCGATTTTCTATATGAAGGACTTCGATTTGAGATTAGCTATTACACACAGTGTTTAGTATATGGACAAGCATTATGTATATGCAAAAAACACAATTTGTTTGAAAATTGAGGGCGTCCTCCTCGGGAAATCTCTGAGTCAGCCTTTAAAGTTATTCAGGTTTTAGGCTTGGCCTAAAGATACACTCTAAGGTTGGTATTCTGAAAGGGAGACAAACTTTAGACCTGGGTTTTAACCAGGGTTAGGCCTACAAGAGGGGACCTTTTTTTCTTACAACATACTCTAAAAGTGTGCTGTAACGGCTGAGAAAATTCCTCATGGATGGGCTGGAATTTTCTTACCCGTTACATTTAACTTTCACAGTATTTTGAAAGGAAAAAAGGTCCCCTCTTGTAGGACTAGCCCTGGTTTAAACCCAGGTCTAAAGTTAGTCTCCCTTTCAGAATACCAGCCTAAATATTTAGGGATTTAAAAGTTATTCCTCAGGATTACAGATAATGACCAATCAATGATTTAAAATTAATCTCTATCACATTAAATCATATTACATTTGATTTCAAATCTAATAGGATTGAATCTAAGGTAAATAGGATTAAATTTTAAATTATTTTGATTAGCCACTAGCTACAATCCTAAAGGATTTAATTTTAAATCCCTGAAATTTAGATTGTAGTGCTGTGGTTTGTATTTAGTGACCTGAGTCTTATTACGTTTGTATTACACGTACACCAATTCTAAACCGAATCCTAGCTCTGTCTTTCAAATTCCTCGCAGTGCAAAAACAAGTGTTAATATCTAAGCATTAGACCAAGTTATTTAGAGAAACATCTAAATAAACACCTATTTAGTGTTATTATCAACACAATACCAAAAGGCAGAGTTTTACATTATGAACTTCTGATAAGAAACTAAAGTATTTGATCAACTTGGAGTTTTAACTCTCATCAGAATTTGTTGACACAATCATGTTTTGTTTGTTACAACACTTGATACAGTAAGGTTTGCAAATAGATAAAATACTTATTCAGAGTGTGTATGTGTGCCAAAAAAGTGCAACATTCGGAAAAAAATATTAAAACTATTTTCCGTGTCAACCTTCGCTAAAACTATGTACATTATGAAAGCCTAGTTATTCCTCTATAAATTGCTGTTTACCCCACTCCCATTGGGTCCCTAGATCCAGAGATATACTCAATTAAGTGAAAGGGTGTAAATTTTAGTTGGGGCACTTTCACCTGGATATGTTAATCTTGGTAAGTAGTGAAAATGTATTGAAAAGGCATTGGATTTGGGACATAACTTTCAAAGAAGTGTGAACAGATTAACATTGGAATGTTTTAATTTAGGTAGTAGTATAGTATTGATTGTAAAAAAGCTGCATTATATCCCAGATCAAAGTTAAATCGTTACACATTGAGCATTGCTTCAAGATGGCTGGTCCTCATCCTGGTACATCACAGCTCATAATTCACCACTGAAGAACGTGTGATTAAGTAGACAACTTTCATTCAGACTAGAAGACATAGAAACTATTTGTTTGTGTTCTCAGCAATATTCTTACCAAACAAGAATACAGTAAATGAAATTTTGACATATACCAGAGATATGGAGTGAGCTTAAATTGAAAAATAGGCAACGATGGAAGGCAAAGAACAGCAAAAACTCGAGCAAAGACCAACAACATAAGAACGCCACTCCAAGGAAATCAAAGCACAAGATGGAATACTTTACACTTGATTCCATCCTCATTTTAACCTTATCACAAGGATTGATCTGGTTGGCATCTCTATCACATCCAGTAGAGGGATGAACTCCTTGCAAATGATGATCTTCCAAGAAGACTGGCCTAACTACTGCAAATGGTTTGCCAACCGTCCCATAGGTTTCAACAGCTTTCACCATGCTCATTACCCAGAACAACTTCCCAAAATAGAGAGTGAGAGTAGCCCAACGTGAATTTGACATGCTTTCGTAATTTTGCTCTAATTTCCTTAAAAATCGTCCAAATTGATCGGGGGGAAAGTTTTATGTAGCTAAGAAACTGTTCTACCCAGGAAACCGTATCGCATTTCATTGAAGGTGTTTTCACCTTTCAAAAAATTAATTTCTGAATGTTGCACTTTTTGGCACACTCTTTACTATACGGAACTCTGTCTTTGGGTATGAGTTTAATCGTTCACTTAATAAGTGCTTGTTATTTAAGTGTTGCTCTAAATACACACTATTTAATGTTTACATTTTATGACCTATATTTAGTAGTGTAATGTACGTCATACGCTCTGTGTACGCAGTGGTTAAAAATATTTTGATACACAATGAAATTACTGATATGATATCTCATTCCAAAGGTCGTGTACGATAATACTTACTCCTGTGTATACAATAATCTTTCATTTACCAAATACAACAACAACAACACTCTCACTTATTAGATATTTACCAATAGACATTAATTAAAGTACGCAATTAATTGCATTATGCCTGGATCAGGACGTTATTTGGAGAGCGAAGAACGTCAAAGGATACTAGGAGTTAAAACGTATTCATGTGACATCACCAGGAATCGGGGTGAGTATTTTTGAAAGGTGTCCGTAAATTTGGGTCCGAGTTATGCGACATATGTAGCAAATGTTTTCTTAACCCTTTAGACACTGGAATTGATTACAATCGATATTTTGCTAAAAGTTATCTAGATACTTCCATATTCGGACTAAAATGAGTCCAAAAGAGCATAATATATACATGAAAATGAGCAAAGTCACTGTGAGAGTCAGATATCAGAGTCATTTTAATGCTTCCTGGAAAAGAACGATTGCAGATTCTTGAAAGGCCCTGGGCTATTTACAAACCTTAATGATGTTTTCAACAGCTTCACAGCTGCGCGAGTGTACAGACTGTCCCAATCAAAACTATATCAAACTAAAAGTTATTAAAAGGTAATGTGCATTTTGCCAGACATTTGGGACTTTATTTCTTAGACAAGATCCTAAGATAAATCCTCGCTTTTATTCCCAACCAATTATGGACCCTACGCGGAGATATTGTCAGTTGAATACAAAGGATTAAAATACCAGTGGGCCCAGTTTCACCTGAAGGTTCAAGAAAATTACGGTATAAAACATGTTGTGAATCTTGTGGGATTAAACCGTTCTCAAACAAAGAATATGGTACAGATCAGAATGAATATATTCCTGCAGTGAAACTAATCAATATATATTTTTCAGTTGAAGCACCAGAAATTAGTATGTATGGGCGTAACAGGGATCACTTGTCAGGGGGACCAATAATCATGAATTCATGGAAAATTTGGGGGATTTGACTGCTGAAACTAATGTAACCAGTCTACAAAATCTGTTGCGGGCAAATGTGTGTACAACACTCTGATGTGGAGGCGGGCATTAACCTTTCCCCTATTCCCCCACTGCTCCAAGATGCCACGGAGGAATATGACGAAGAAAAAACAGTGGTCAACCCCAAAAAACAAGCGCAATAAAGGAAAGGATGGTTGTGTTAAAGGTCTCAGTTACTTTTCAACAAGGGGTGTTTTTATGGTTCTACCTTCTGCTGAAACCTGGAGTAAAGCTGAGACAACAATACTGTTTGGAAATGAATTCCAAATTCTACATGTATTTATGCAATTGTACGACATAATAAGTTAATAAATTATGTTCTATAAATCATTTAACTTAAAAAAAAACTTTTGATTTTAATTTCAATAAAGAATGTCTTGAAGGTATTTTCAATGGCAATTTGTTGATTATCAGGATAGCCGAAACTGGGCCCCCCCACCAGGTTTTTTCAACGCTCAGATAATGAGCCAGACTCCTGAACCAGACCCCCCCAAATTACACCAACTAAAAAATCTATGAAAGCTGGAACACTTCTAAAAAGAATCAGTAAAATCCAGTTGAGATGCACTGAAATTTTTGTGCCAACAAAAATAATGTTTGATTGTATATGATTATGATTGTATAGGATTGGGACAGTCTGTAGGACGATCTTTGACCACTGAGTCGGCGAACTCGCTCTTGAAGCAGGTGTTGTGTTGATGTTTGGAGAACAAAGTTTCCGGACGAATTGATATAAATGATTCCAAATAGCGGTACATGCGGTTAGCAGTGTTAAGAACTCTTGAAGCCCTTACAAACGGGCAATCTGGTTTGGTAAATGTGATGAATTGACTTCAATATTCTGAATACACTGTCGTTATGTTGACTTATTGGCGATTACCCATATAGGGAGAGAAGTTCCCTGTCTAATCTTAGAAATGAACCTACACCCACTCTATCCTGAAAACTGAGCTAAAGGTTGGGCGAGATACTCTAATGATCTTCGAACACCTTATAAACGTAGTCGAACCCCTAATTCGCGGGCAAACTACAGGGTGTCCCAAAAAGTTGTGCAAGAAGAGTTCAATTTCTCAAAACCCTGCATCCTGGGTATTTCTTCCAATTTATTATTTATAAAACCCTCACAAAGACGAGAAAATCAAGAAAATTTTATATGTTGTGTCAATACACATCTGGGTCTGGTTAAAAGATGCCAGGCAAACAGGTTACTGCCGAGCAAAGGACTTTCAAAGGCCAAAGGGCTATTTTAAGTTCTTTTCTTGTAAAAGTAAATGTGGCTATGATATTCAAATCAAAGAGTATCACTTAATTTACAATTTAAATATTTAGCAAAAATCTTTACCTTACTCTTTATACAATTGCACGCGATCTTCCCATCTGGTAATTGCTCCAAATACACACTAAAAAAATGGTTCAAAAAGGTTCCTAACAGACCCATAAAAGGTGCTATGCAGCATTTTAAAGAACTATTTTTGGTTCGTTGAATCTTACAGGGTTCAATATAGAGGAAAAGTTTATAACCTCTTTCGCACTTTTTTTTCTTAGAGTGTATGAATGAAGGAGCCAAACTGAGTGACATTAGTTCAGGATTGTTGTGTTGTTTTTATTATTATTTTCGAGGAGTTTGTGTGGAAGCTTAACGTCTATATGTGCTTAACGTGTTAGCCCATTGACATAAACTGGAATTTAACATTATATCAACGCGCAATCTCTATGTGTCAACTCAATATCATTTCGTTATTTATAAACAGTTCCGGGTTCTATTTTTAACCGCTGCTATAATTTGACTGCCACCCGAGTCATTTGGCTTCCAATACCATGTATATAATATTAGCAACATGTGCTTTGACCGACGCATTTTCTCACTATTTCATTACAAACTGATATTATGAAACTATGATCAAAACGTTTAATTAATAATTTGGAAAAATCATATTATTGCTCGCGCCCGGAAGGGCACGACACCTGCGATTTTCCAATGTTGCGAACGAGGCTGAGATATTAACATATTGAGATGTTTTCAGATACATACATTTGTGGCATACTGCTCGAAATATAAACGATAACAATCGCTGATTTGACCAATAATTATGAATAGGATTTCAATGTTACTCCTTTTTTTATAACGATAGCATATTAATGACTTAATACGTGTTGATTTGAACAAGGCTTGGTGGCCAGGTTGGTGGTGCTATACCTCAACATTGTCTATGGGCTCAGACAATGGCGGCCAAGACTCTTTCAATATAGCACTCATCAAAACGAACCAAACATCACTTTGACTTTGACAGATGTTCTCTGCAGCTCCTCGACAGTAGAGGTCAAACGCAGAGGTTAGTGAGTGCGCTAGACGTTAGTTAGATGCTGGAGGGTTGGTTTCTTAGATACTTGGTTGTTTCTTCTTTAAATGCTTCAGTTGTAGTGATATTGACGAGGGTTTCAGGTAGACAGTTGCATTCGGGTTTATTGTACATCAAGCCCGTGCGCGAGTTCACATTGGTGTGTTAACACCAAGTGGGTCTATGTCTTGTTATTTTAAAGTTCAGTATGGTAGATTTTGTATAGGTTGTAACACCTTAGAGTGTGGGAATTGCGAGGGCTACTCATATGGCCATCGCCAGATCATTTGGGAACCATCTTAAAAACCACCGACCCAACAGTACGCTTGTGAATAAAATGACACATAATCACCCGTAGACGGGTAATCCTCTTAGGTCTAAAGAACAATGTGATTGGGTACAAAAAGGGTATTGCCAAGATAAGACTGGCGGTCGGCTGCAGGGGGGAGGAGGGGAGGGTAGGACATGCCAACCTAACAGCAACAGCGAATTCAAAACGGCAACAACTTCCGACGTAACCCGAGTGCTAGTCTTTTTCAAAGAATTAACGGTAGGAGGGCGCTCTTATGCATATCGAACGGTTACACACAGACTGACTAAAGGCTAGGCCTGGTCACGGATATTTAAGTCTCCAATGACTTATATTGGAAATTACAGATTTGCAGGGGGCGTGGTTAATCCAATAACCCGGACGGATTTGAAGGCAAAATTGATTCCATAATTATCATGATATTACTAAGATGTATTGAACTAAGGTTTAGGAGTAGATTTTGTAATCTACATGAGGCAGGGACTGGCCATAGTAAATGGAAGTAGCAGTTCCCCAAAGTACCGTTTGGAAATCCCCTATGCCAAAATCGAGCAGGGCCGTGTCTTACCCCCCCCCCCCGGTCGGTGGGCTAAGGGGATTAAAACAAAGAGTCCTCGTAAACCCTTTCTTCATTGGTTATTAGAGGTGTACTGTAACAAAGGTAGTGCCCAGGGGCTAACAGGGATGCTGGATTGTCGTCAAAAATTCAGGTGTTGTATAGACGTGACAAAACAAAAACACAAAATCATTATGCTAAAATAATGGTGTACATCATCACAAAATGTTTTACGCTAACACAAGGATTTTAGGGACATAAACATGTTATCTAACCCCAAATATATCACAGTGTTTTGTGCGGGGGGGAGGGGGGGGGGGATTTTGTAACTGCAAAAAACATCGCTAGGGACGAAAGTGATGTACGTCATCAAAAACATTTTTATGCTAGAACGAACATATTTTATGTTACCTAAAACATGTTACACAAAAATTACTAACACTGTTTATACCATTGTATAATACTTGATATCCCATTTGCAAAGGATTGAGGTTAATCAAATTACGATTGGAAAATTATAGTCAATGTCATTAGAAAGCATGAAGTAGTTGAGTAAGGAATATGCCTTTTATGAAAAAATGGTGTTCACCTGACTTAAGGCAATTTCGCACTAACTCAGGTAGGGGTAGCTCCGTGATTTTTTGCCAGGTGGGCTTAGAAGAATTAAGAGACGTTAGGGTTATAGGGCCTGCTTCTATACACAAAAGAGATGTCAAAATTCACATGATTTCTTATCATTGGTGCTATAATACAGCGATTCATGATCTACATAACTGATCTGTTTAATGTCCTTTCCCAATTTGTGATTGTTCATTTTTTGTGTTTCAACGCAAATTGTTAATGTAGTTAAAGCAGCCACACACTAAAATAACAGTAAAACTCATTTCCATTAACCAACTTATAGGGGGTGTTCCGATTATGTGTATTGTCTCTGTGTTCTCTTCTGACGATGAGAGCATGGCACTGGACATACAATCCACTCAAGTACCGTGGGAAATATAACTTGCGGTTTTGATGGTAGACGCATAATGCATGTTGCAAAAGCCTATTCAATACTGTGCTAATAAAGTGCGTTAACCACTAAATCGGCGGTTTTTGTTTATATTTGGGAATGTAATGGATTCGAGGGCTCAAATTTCAGGACGACAATGAGAAAAAATACGGCCTTTCATCTGATATACCAAACTCGATACTACTTCCGGGTAAATAAGGGGGGCCCAAAGACGATCGGATACGCCCTTAAAGGGGGTGACCCGATCATGGCTCGATTTTTCAAATGAGGTTTTCTCCCTCACATGCGAAAAACCTCAAGAACAATGTTGAAAAAATCGGCCCAGTCGTTTGGGTAGTAGAAGACAAAAAACAAAAAACTAAATTGCCATATGACAGTGTGTGTTATTAAATGTGATATCCCAATTGGAGACGTTTTTGTTACATTTCTTGCTGGTTAAATATTTGTTTATTACATGTATTAGTGAAATTTCTTCATTTGTTTTCGTTGAGATGTTTCGTATCCAACTTTTCTAATACTTTGGTGGGTTCTAGGTGTCTATATGTTTGCCTTTCGTGGTAGTTGGGTGTCGACTAGGTCTATTTTACCGATCGAGTGATGATTGAGGTTGGCCGGTGTCTTCTCGATACAGCTTGCTCTTTTTCCAAAGAAAGTTATGAGGGCTAATTTAAAGGTGAAACGTCAACTCAGATTTTATTGTTCCTTGCAGGTCCTCAAAAATATATAAGTGGAACATTATTTCAGTGTAACCAACTAAAGGTGGGGACCCGATCATTGGTCCGTTTTTTTCATACGATGTTTCTCCCTCACATGGAAACATATTCACGAATAATATCTGATTGCAAATTTGAGTTAGTAAAATTTGGCCAGCGTTAGTGGGTTGTCGATCGGATCACACCTTAAATTAGTAAGAACATACTTGTATGTTAATTTCCAGCGTTGCCTGTTAGAATACAGAGAAACACAATGCGATAGAAAAAGACTCAAGGACACTTTTTAGTAAATAAGAAGCTGAAAAAAAGGATATGACTATATGTGATAGGACAAGAAAAACCCATCCCAGAGTTAGCAAGGAAACTATAGTGAAAGAGTGTGTATTCGGATACAAATTTTGATTTTGTTTTTGCACACAAAGTACATTAGGCATTGATAAATCCATAAAATGATGGAAGCACTTTCCAAAACCAACCTTAACATGTAAGTGACCAAGGGGTTTTCACTCCCGTGTGGTGCCCAGGGGGGGGGGGTTCCATGGGACCCCCCCCCCTAAGAGACACTTTCACGAGGGACATTTTTGTACGAAATTATACCACCATGAAGGGTCATAAGACAACCCCAAATCAGCAATAAAAATGATTTTTTTTATTTGGGCTTGCAAATAGGGGACAAAACATTGTTTTCAAAACACGCGAAAATGGGCAAAAAGACGGAAAAATTCAAATGAGACTTGCGCTTACATCAAATGTTTGAAACTTATTTATGTTGATATCAACTCTAGAAGATCCAAATTACATATATTTAACAAAAAAACTGATTTAGGAATCTGGGATTTTTACGGGTGTGCAAAAATTACACATTTTTTCCCATAGACTTTGACAGTAACGGTTTAGCAACGTCTGCAAGGAAATTGTTTGTTTCAGCAAATAAAGGGTTAAGTATTTTTAAGGTTACTATTATTTGTTTATTATAGGCTATGTGTGAACAGATATCAGCAAAAAAAAAATGCTTGTTCTTTGATTTTTTTTAATATCTCAGTTGATTCCGTTAGTGCCCAAGGGGGGGGGTTCCATGGAACACTCACTAATTAACTCATTAACGGCTTGGCCGATTTTAATTTTTTGGATGAAAAGAAGCGCATTAAAAATCAGAAAATTACAAAAAAAGTCGGCGGCGCAAAAATCCAACGCGTAAGCGGCCAGCGCGAAAACAAATGTGGAGGGTCCCTAGGACCCCCCCCCCCCTTGGCCACTTAAGTGTTAAAGGACTCCAGCTGGGGTTTCAAGATTATTAGGGTTAATTTTTTTAAAGTGCTCCAATCATGTTGAAAAGCACATGACACGCCAGATCACCAGGACTCTAACAAGATAGAGTTTACACATATATATGGCTATGGTCAGAGATTAGGGATAAAAATTGTTTGTTTGGCGGAACCCGACAGACCTAAAAACCCCCACCCCCCCACCCCCCACATACAACCAACAACCACACCAACCACCCTCAACCCCCATGCCGGACTCAAAAGTTTTTATGCAATTAGCACAAAAAAAATATTCTGCCGAACGACCAATTATTTTCATCCACAATGAAAAAAAAATTTTACCAACATTGAAACAAAGAGAAAAAATACACAAACAAGACAACAAAGCAAATACAACAAGTAAATAAAAATCTTGCTAGGTAATTGAAAAAAGCTTTAAATAAGTAGATCTTGTATCATTTTAGAGTAAAACTGAGAAGATCTAAAAAAAAAACTCTGACCGTTACGCCAAACAAAAAATTTTTTTCTACCTTATGGGGTAGAAACTGGAAATGGTGAAAAAAATGTTGATTGGGGTGTGTACATGGATTAAAAGTTACAAGTTGTTTGATTCAGGTATTATAGGTCACAGGTCAATAGAATCAAAAAGCTTATATGTAATTCGTCATTATGGTTAATAACCAAACAGGTAAGATAGTCTTCCAAATTTAAAGAGACATGAAGTTTCCAGAAAGAAGCGCCCCAATTTTTGTCGAACCCGGTTTTTTACATATTTGGCATGCTTACCAATAGATAAACACATCTGAAGTGATTAAGCCGAGTACGCCGTCTTATGTAATAAGATGACGATTTAGTTAGTTTCTGTCGTGCCAGACAGAAAGTCAAAGCATTATTTCTAAATTCTATGGGGAACGATTAAAATAGCAGGCAAGTTCAAAACAAGGTTTGCGGTTGTCTTTTGCACCTGTGTGTTCAATAAACCTTCGAACGGTCTTGGTAGGTGGTCTACAACCGATCCAGTGAATTTGGAGAGAATTAGTATCTTAAAAAAATCTCTCCTGGCACTTTAATTCTATGGACTGAACAACAATGTACCACGTTGGACAAAATTGAAGCAATTTTAATTTTTGACCCCTGTCAAACCAAAATTGTCTTTTTCACCTTAAGAGGTTTAGACATAATTCCAAAACTGTAAGCCATAGGTATATAGTATATAGACTTACCTTTTTGGAATCAGACAAACATACTGGTGTGTTTTCAAAACAATCGGAACAGTTTTAAAATGTTACCACTGTGTAATTTGAAATCCAAGCTGGGGTTGAGAGGTGTGGCAAGTGCTTCCATCAACGTTTTGATGATCATGCATAAAGTACTTGTGACCAGAATACACGATTATGCAGAGTTGTAGATCAAATAAGACCTGTGCACTGCAGTCCATATTCAGAACAGCACACGTGGCGTGGGTTGGTTTAAATATGTGTACATAATGCTGAAATGGAATTGAAGTGAACGAAAAAGAGTGACCGTTAAAACTATTACAATCATATGATTATTAGATATGATGGGGGTTTACTTTGGAATGGTGCTTTGCTTACCTTCCGCGCGGAACACCTTTAATACTTAATGTATGAAAACACAGACTCAATTACGGGGGAAAATCCATTAATGGTTAAAAATGAAAAATATCTTGAAATGATGACATAACTGGGTTTGTTCTGTTTGGAAAATGTCGAAAACAAAGATCGGAGATTCGCAAAATACACCAGGCGCGGGATTTGATATATATTAGTTTTAGTCTCACTTGGTTCGTAAGACAAGGAGTTCTAAGATTCTGCTCGTTCTAACTATTATAAGCAACTCCGCAAATGATTTGAATGTGGCTGCTTAGGAATAAATAAGTTAAACATAAAAAGGTGTGTGTCTAGTCCCCCAATTTATTGCCACCAAAATGGAGATGTTTGTATAAGGAAGGAAGTTAATACTTTTTTCATACCACCCCCCGGTGAATAGTTTAGACCCAGTGGATGTTTCTTTTTATTGTAGGAACCAAGTCTCCAAAGGTGGTATACCATATAATGAACAACGTTGTCCCAATGTACCATTAAGTAATATTCGTTCTAGATCCAAACGGCTGAAAACCGATTCTAATACTCAAATTTATCAGATGTTTTTGATGATCCATGTTTCCATGTGAAGGAGAAAACATTCATATGAAAAATCGAACAGGGGTCACCCAACCGTTAATTCACTTGCTTAGAGAATGTTTAGATATCCTATTCTAGGGAACATTGAGCTTGCTCATTCCAAATTTGTTTGATCACTTTCATTTGTATGCCTGAACATTATGAGATATGGAAGAGAAAAATTAACTGCGTTAGTTACCTCTAACATTACGTTAAAAATTCTTATGATACGAAATTAATATACAACGTGGACATACATCAATAAGGAAAAGTAACAAATTACAAAGTTAAACAAATTTTTAAACAACAGGAAAAAAGTAAAGTTTTCATGAGCTGCTTAAAGACACTGACGGAAGGTGCCTCTCTAATGTTAACAAGAAGCTTGTTCCATGGTCTAGGACCAGGGCGTTGAATGATCGGTCTACAAATTTTACGCGACCCATCGATCATGATTTCTACTTGCCAAACTCCATCACTATGACATTCGTGGCCTTCCTTAGATCTTTCCTTAGATTTTATCTCAGGTAGCTATCCATCAGACTTCAAGTCATTCTTTTGATTCAAACTCTTCTGATTGTCTCCCAGTTTCTTATGGTGTACCTCAAGGTTCTATACGGAGTCCCTTGCTTGTTCTCCCTCTATGTCAATGATATTTATTCATCTTCCAATATTTCTCCTTGTATTATTTGCCGATGATATCAACATAATTTTCACTACATATCACACAAAAACCTTAACACATGCATATTTAACAAAGAGTTATCAATGTGCCAAGGTTAAAGCTAACAAACTTTCGTATGTATCCAAAACAAATATATTCAGTAAAGAAAACAACATGAACACACCAACCAACCAAAATTCTGAATGATATAGAATGAATATACTCCATTCATCATTAGGACCATACAAAATTTATAGGTTTAATTGAGTGACCAAGATTTTTTCTGGAAATATACATCTCAAAAACTACCTATCAAATCTGAAGAACATCGGGATTCTAGATACACCCTTCAAAACATATTTATTCTCACTTATACAACACACTAATACATATCGTACATATATACAGTACTAAACTTGGGCAAATCAAAAGGTATGATAGAAGTGTTCAGGGAGGAGATATACACATAAAGAAGGATTTTGTATCTGACACGTTCTTGAAAGGCGTTATATCCGCGAGTAAAAAATGAGTACCATTAAAGGGCAAGTGTAAATGGCGCAATCAATGCCTATATCATAATTATAATTAAAAGTAATAAATCCTAATCTGAAATTATTATGAATTTTGATTACACAATTAAATATAAAAATAACTTTCCCCATGTGAAGAATATTACTTTCAGGGTTTTCCAAGATTAATCATTATTTTTGAAGGTTCCCTTTAGGATTATCACAAAGTACACTAAAGAAATGATTTTGATAATAGATTCCTACTATATACTGTCGCGTAGCTGAAACATTTCAATCGATGTGCTTTCACCAGGATGAAGCGAGTTGTTTTTTTCTTCTTGTGATGATGTTAATGTACAAAATGCATATACCTATTAAGACGCGTAGCTTATGGCAACATCTCAAACTATAAAATAAAATACAATAAAAAGCTTAAATAGAAGACAGCATTGTAGAAGCGTTGCTTTAGTATGGAAGCTATAGCTACTCGAGGCGCTACACCACTTTACACCGAGAGCTGAACAGGTGGAATTTAACATGCGCGTTTTAAGTAAATAAGTCTTCAAACTTACTGGAGCCTGCAAAGAAGTAATTGGATTGGGAATTTTGTATTTCAATGCTTTTATAACAATTAGTCAGTAGAAATGGACGACTTTTAGAGTTGTTGTCAAACTCTGTATATTTAAGTCGTTGATATTTAAATCGTAATTTACATTTGACGCGTGTAAAGTGTTAAGAGACTTGGTCGATACGTCAACCTTAGCTGTCTAGACCTAACCTCGGATAAGGCTAGGTGTCACACGGTCAGTCACGTGATTTGAATGATAAATATAAGTACGAAGAGGCCTTAAGTGTCTGCTGGATTGACTGCGGTTTCAATCTTGCTCTATGTGTTTTAAAGGCTGACTCAGAGATTTGAAAATACAATTTCTTTATGTAGTAATTAAAAATAGTCATCTAGAACTAAAGTTAATCACCTAAATTGCTCAATTCCAAAGTTAGAGATGAATTCAATTTTCCGTTTTCATGCAGTACACATTTATGCACAGTATAACAGTGCCATAGTATACCCTGTATATTAACAAAAATTCCGAATTCGGAATTTTATAGCAAAATTGTGATTTTCTATATGAACGACTTCGATTTGAGATTAGTTATTTCACACATGATTAACATGATTAATGTGTGGACAAGCATTATGTATACAAAAACACGATTGTTTGAAAATTGAGTGCGTTCTCATCTGGAAATATTTGATTCAGCCTTTAACTGAGGAATTGGATATTACCCCTACCCTTTTTAAATTTTGGGGAATACTATATCCTTATTGTGTAATATACCTAGCCTCTGTATCTGTAAATAATTGTATCATTATGTAATGCATTGGATGAATGATAATGCTAATAAAGCTGATTTGAATTGAATTGAATCTGTTGAAATGGTGATATACTGCCTACATTGTATCTGACTTGCCCTTTTCATTGACAGTTTTGTTCAGAAGGTACATCCTTATATTTAGCATTTCCTGAAACTCTTCAGTGATGTAGAACAAACCCGAATTCAAAGAAGGTTATTTCGTGTTTAAAAGTATGTATTGAAAAATTCTTAAACAGCTGAGGAAATTACGAAAAATTATTGGTTCGTGTCGAGTGTCACGAATTAGAGAATCCTATGATGAATGCAGATACCCACTGTTCATTGTCTATTATGTTCACCACGTGCTACACGCATTATTTGTTTCAGTGCTATATCCAAAGTCATTGGTCACGGTTAATTCTGGATTATGTTACGGGCACGCTAGGACAGTGAGGAGGATGCGAAGAACCACAAACGTCTAACGCGTAGACAGACGTTCGCGTTAGACCTTACGATTCTTCGCAACCTCCCCTATATGTAACTAGGGCCTCTCAGTTCCCTTACAACGGTTTATTATTCGTAGTTAGACATACACTACAAAACGCGGGTTTGTTTAAACGTTTAAGCTGTTGTTTAACGGGAGAATCGAACAACCAAAAGTTGTTTAAACAGTTCAAATACGGTTTATGTATTAACGCGCTGCGTATTGACGTTATTTTGCGGTTAACACGCTCGTGTCAAACCGAGCTCGTCGTCTGTCAGCTAGGTATATTCGGCTTGCTGCAGTTCATTGTGCCTGAACTGCTGTACAATTTTTATACTTGTAATAGGATGGCATTTTGTCGCATATTTAAGGGGCACAGTGATTTGCTAAATCAGATAAACGAAAAAAAAATCATACAAAATCAGATTATTTGGATGTTTGTAACACACGTACACGTAAAAGGACTGAAAGCAACCTATAGAGACAACATTGGACTTTAGTCATTACTGTCCAAACGCATACTTACGCAACACGTAATTCAATGTAGATTCAGATCTTTGAGCACTGGTGTGTCTCCTTTTTGCCAGTTTTTCAGTTGTAAAACAATTACTTAAAAGACACTTCTACAGACTTATATCCCTAAACGTCCTTAAACCTTCAAAACTCACCTGACAAAATATCACGTAGCGGACCCCTGCCTGGTTTAGTGGGAAATTGCTCTAGATCTGACAACAAAAATATCGCTACCTTAATTTTGCTCGAGTGACGTTAGGGGGTATTTTTAAGCTATACTTAAGCTATTACTTAAAAACATTAGAATAAATGTATTAGCTTTTTTTTATCCAACAATCGCCTCCGACACCAAACAGTATGGTTCTAAAAAAAACCTAATTATTCTTTAGGTAAACATGGAAAATAAAAAAAAAACCTTAATTTCGATACAAAAACAAACCAAAAGATCAACAAACGGAGACTTTAAATGGCCACATGTCTTTGTTGCAGCGTAAAGAGTAAGAAATAATGCATTACGGGTTCAGCTTAGCCATTATATTGATCACCGCATAGAAGAATCACTTACAATTGTAATGGTGAAATGAAAAAGAATTGCTACCACATAGTTACCAATATCATACCATAAATGTCGCCATAGCGATGACCAGCATTAAGTACCATTTAGAATGCGAATATAATTAATGTACGGTGGATCGGATTCAGGATGGATGAAAAGAATATTAACCACTAGCCATGTCATGCTACTATATGAAAATTAAATATAGTAAGGGCTAATATTTCTTCTTCCAGTCTAAATAATTTGCATACCTTGGCTAGATTCAAAAATTATGAAACCAAACCAAACTAGAACGATTTTTACTAACAACTGAAGGAATTTGCCAGCTGGCTAGTAATTACCTCGAGAGCCTAGAGTGATCACTCCAAAAAGAGTGAAATTACGTTTCTAAAGAATGGAGTGAAATTTATTCTAATGTGGAATTAGGCAGTTTTTAAACCTTTTAGAAAGAGATAAATGGTACTCGCCATTTGGAAAGTAAGTAAAACGGTAAATTAATTTACTACTTGTGTTACAAAGAATTGCGTGATTGACATTGCCTAGTCTGACAATGTATCAACGAATTCACCTTATCATTGCCTTAGCATGCCCTATATGTCAATTCAGATTGGAATGTTAAATTAGGTCAAACATTGTTTTATTTCATTACAGTGTTGTCGTATTCCCCTGGCACATGACATACGCGGCGTATTCCTTGCGTGAACGGCGCTTACATGCGGGAATGCGGACGTACATATATGCAATGATATTGACAATCAAGTTGTGAATAGTCGACAAGATATTGAATGAAAGCTCAACTTTCTCACAGTTATTTATCTTTTCATCGATGATACAACACTTTTTGTACGATGCATTGCATTTATTGTATTTATCTGAGAGACACTGCAATTTTGGCATTACTTTGAAAAGTTTATTGATGCCAAACCGTTGAGGTCATTGTTGCAATCGTGATTGAAGCATGTTCGACTTTTGGTCTTTTTGGGCTTAAGCAAACGTTTAATTTAATCCAATAGAGGGATATTGGTGAAAACAGGAAAAATCAGTGCTCTTGTGATAGTGATTATAAGTTACAGCGTCTATGAGTAACAGCGGACCAAAAAAATCCATTGACAGACAGGCACTTTGCCCCTCCAAATACTATCCGCCACAAAATGAACCACTATATAACCTTTTCCTGAAATTCTCTACTCCAATGATCTTTGTAATTACTATGACCGACAAATTAATGCGGATAAAAATAGGAAGGAAAACGAAGAATATATTATGAGAGCATTATGTAAAGCGCGGCTAATTTACATTCACACTACCGGGTAGAATTTCTTTCTATGTTACCATAGAACTGTCAGTGTGGGTTATTGGAATGAAATGAAAGTAACACCAGGATGATGGAAGGTTAGGATAATTTAAATATGCATCCATAATTACGCAGCAGGCCAAAGCTAATATCAAAATGAGAGCAATAAAACGTAAAAAAAAACACATTAGAAAAGAGCTTAACCACGTGTCGAGGATATGCTTGTTTTGTAAATAGGAACGTAGCTATAAATTTATTGAAAGAATCATTGAATATAATTTTTAAAAAAAGCCATATGCCACATAAGAGCCATGTTGGTAAAAAGGACGATATTATAAAATTGTCGTAATGATAATGACGATACAGAATATGAAAATAATAACTATATAGAGAGCCGATAGATATATATATATATATAATATTATATATATAAAATATCTATTATTTAATATATATATATATAGATATATATATATAGATAATATTATATATATTATATATATTATATAGATATATATCTTTGAAATTTCATTACGCTCTCTGTAATGGGATTGAGCATTTTTAATTCCAAAGATAGTCACCTGTAAAAACACTGTTATTTATATATATTATATATATATATATATATATTATATATATATATATGATATAGATATATATTATAATGAATAATAGTAATGTAAAATGAAAAAGAACTGGGCCCACCCAAAGTACACACAGCTATTGCCCTCTTACCAAGAGACACTGCACAATAGACATCAATAATTAACTCAAAAAGTAATCAATAAAAGTAGTTTACAAAATTGCTGTTTAATCTTTAACTGAGCCATTTTTTCTAAAAAATTAAAAAAAAAATTTACTGTGAAAATTGAACACTCAAATATAAAAATGTTATTATCTCCCCCCAAAACCCAAAATGTCAGTCAGAAACCTAGTAGTTTTCAGCTCACGATTGTTCCTTATTGCATAGACACCACTTTTAATGATTTCTTGAACTCACTCGACTTCCGGAGTCATATCAATTGTTTTAAACACGAAAGCGTGCTCAGTGTTCAGTGTGATACTTTTCACAATCACGCAATTAGCAAGGGACACGTCATACAAACACCATAGACGAAATCAACGCAATTTTCTGAATGGTTCTCACAGGGCCAGGGAATCTTAAATAAACCAGAATAGGCGGATCAAAACTGAAATTTTCATTTAAAATTTCATGAACCTCACAAAACAAATACTGAACACAGGGGTAAATGTTTTTAATATTTTTAAAACCTGCTTAACTTTATCCTGTAGTGTTTCATAAAACTCGCTGCTTCTAATAATTGTAAACATATGACATTGAATAAGGCCACACATTCCCAATATGAAGGTTGACTGATGGGTGAGTGTGCTGCTGATGTATCGTGATTGCCTTAGGTTAATTGTAATGCATGAACTTAGCAAAAAATGATCGTTACAACGCATTATGTCATCTTTATCTGTATAAGCTTTGCCTGCAAACAAACTGGCATTTTAGAATGGGTAGAGAGAGAGAAGAATGGAAGAGAGAGATTGCGTATCAGAATTATCAAGTGTTATATTAGACTAAAATTTAGATTGTTTAGGACTTGAGCAGTGTTAAAGGTCATTGGACTGAACCATTATTTCTAGTAGGTGACAAAGGGTTTGCAATTATAATCACTCATTTGTACCCAGCCGTACAACAGAAACTGGTCTTGGCCTTTTATTAGCCCCTCTGTGCTCTTTCAATAACTTCACAAAATGAGATCTAGTCAGAGAGCAGTGGAATCTAGTGCAAATGGGACTGAATTTCATTTGGATTAGCTATGGTCAGGTCATGATCACTGCATGGTTGTCACAGGTACTGCTAGTGGTACCCATACATTGATCCACATTGAACTTGTGTTAGCCTCTGTTGCTCTTTCAAACCTTCACATAATGAGAGCTAGTCCAGCAGAAGTGGAATCTGGTATAAATTCATTTGGATTAGCTCATGGTCAAGTCATGGATCATGCAGGGTTGTCAACATGCACTGTATGTGGTAACCATACATTATCACATGGCCTGTGTAGCCCTCTGTTCTCTGTCAATACCTTCCATAAATGAGAGCTAGTCCAGAAAGCGGGGGAATATAGTACGAACTGTTATAACTACAATGAAGTACGGATCTCACTTTTGTTGGTTTAAAATCCTGGTTGCTGTACTTGATTGTTTTTCTATTTACGAAGTGGTTATAATGGTCGTAATTGAAATCTTATTGTGAAAAGCCTCATTTGCCTCTTCGAGCAAGTAATTTGAGATTAAGAGATTGATATAAAGCTTTTTAAAATTCTTTGCAAGCCCTGTTCATTTTAGTGGAAAAACAATAGGGTGAGACAAATTAAACCTTGTTGCCTGAACAAACCGATAGATGCGCAAGACAAGCCCGCCTCCAGTAATCGGGATGGAAGGCACTTAGCCAACTCTAGCATGCATTTAGTGATCTTAGAAATGTTATCTTGTCAGAATTACTTCGGGCCACCCATTGCATTGTGCTATTTTGAAATCAGGTTTTTAAATTGAAAGTAGATGACGTGTACAGGTAATGCGTTGCAGTCAAAAGACAGTACTTGTCTCATTTGTAAAGTATGTGCAAACGAAATCTGATATTTTATATAAGAGATTAGGGTAAACTATCCCTTTTCCATCTGTTACAAGGAGGTATCAATTTAAAAACTTGTTTTATGTACCTGAATTTGATTCCAATTTTGATCGCAGAAATACGATTTGTTACAGTTTGTCGGAACGGATCACAAACATGTAGTGCATATATTAACTGGTTCTGCGATAGTACAACAAGATAATACTGATTGAGAATTGTAAATACTTTTGAGTGCAATGTGATGCGCGATTAAATCTTTGGTTATTTTGGCAGAATATTTTGAATCACAACAGATTCAATCAGATAGTCAGATAAGGGAATGTTTGAAAAAAAAACAATCATCGAAACCTGTTTTTATGGGAAATTCAATAATGCTAAGCATGGGTACTATTTAACGGGATGATCATTAAAATGGAAAATAACCTAAGCCGTTAGTTATAGACGGGGAGTTACAATAAGGCCTTGACTTTTACATATATATTTTCAGTCGAATCGGACCAAAACCAATTCGGACTCAGTCAAATCAGACCCTTACCATGGCCAAATGTCAATTTGGACCCAAAGCAAACATGCATGTCAATTCGGTTATTTGCCGTGTATTTTTTTATTTAAAGATAAATTACAAGATGTCCTGGATATAAAAAGGCGCATGCCCAATCGTTTAACTCACACCAGGACTATAAAAAACACATTACACAAGACTAATCTTCGCATGGTTATTAATATTAAACACACTTCACTCACAAGTAAGCAACAAATCATCATTCAACCTAATTCAAAAATGCTAAATAAAATGGCTCTTTCCTTTTTTTTTGTTTCGCCTTTTGTTGCTATACAAGGAATGTGTTAATCAAGAGCTGCCCAAGAAATGCCACAACTCAACCGTTGTTCAACAGTTGTTTTAGGCAAATATTAAAAAAGCTGTCTTGACAAATATCCAAATGTTGAAAAATTATATTTACTCAATTACTTTACGAAGCATTGCAACTAAGGTTGTGTAGATTTACTAAACAAGTTAAATGTGGCTTTTGCACAGCGTTGAGTAAAATGTTGAGTAAAGTTTATGATTTGCAAGTGTATGGATATAAAAAAATCAAGGCAAACATAAATATTAGATAGTACAAGTAATATTAAAACTAAAGAAAGTCACTGAAGTTGAAAGGATTGAGAATACAATGAGGGTACTGTATTTATCATTGGAAAATATAGTATCGATGAAAATGGAGTGAAGGGAACAAACAAAGTAACTGCTAAACGCAAGGCGTGAACATTTCTAATAAATAAACTTTATGTACATACGAATTTATATACTATGGTATAGATTACTATTAGACCGTTACATATTATATATAAGTATATAAATCATAAACAATACTAAATAAGAATCTGGCGAGAGAATGTGGTTACACAAAAGGCAAGAAGACAAGTCTGTACATAACATTACAAAAAAGAAACAGAGAAAGACAAAAATTACAAGCACATACAAAAGACATCTGACTGAAAGATAAAAAGAAAGGACAACGCAAAGAAAGGAATGAAGAAAAAAGAGGCCATGCAAGACAAGGCTAATAGTATGGGACAGTGTGTCATTTGTGGGCTTTTTGCTACATCATGGAATTTTTGGTACTGAAACTGTAGATCATAGTCCAAGGATAATCCAAATCAAAACTTTTTTGGTTACCATTTTTTTTTATCTCTCGTTTGGTGGCACATTGGATTTCAAAATGGCTACCATTTCAAACATATTTTGCCCCTATATCGGACTTCTGAGCCACATAGAAGGTTCAAATTGGTGGCCATACCCATTTTTGATGTCCAAGGAACAAAAATATCAACATTCAGAAAGTCGCAGCTTGTTTCCTTCAGGCGGACTTTGGATTTCAAAATGGCCGCCATTTCAACATATTTTGCGCTATATGGACGTGAGCAATATAGAAGGCTCAAGTTTGCGGCAATACCCATGTTGGTGATGTCAAGGAACAAAAATATTACATTCCGAAAAGGCAAGATTGTTTCCTCCCAGTGCCCATCCTGGAATTCCAAAAATGGCACGCCATTTTTAATATATTACTTCGCCCAATTATATGTGATTTCTGAGCACCATAAAAGGCTCCATTTGGTGGCAATACCCATGTTTGTCATGTCAAGGAAACACAATATTACATTCAGGAAGTCGTAGATTGTTTCCTTCAGGTGGCCATCTTGATATCAATATGGCCGCCATTTTAATATATACTTCGCCCAAAATCTGGACTTCTGAGCAACATAAAGGCTCCATTTGGTGACAATGCCATGTTTGTGATGTTATTGATATTGAGTTTTGTGGCAGAGTGTCACCGTGAAAGGACAACGGCTAAGGACCCATCACCAACAGAAAGGGTGTGGCGCCTGACGACTCCCCCGCTCCTCTTTAGCTCATTGACAGTGGCCTGGTTCCCATGTCGCCCCCGGGTTCAACAGCCCGGACTTTGCGTCTGTGCTTCCTGAGTCCACCTTGAGGCTCTCCCCCCCTTGCTGCTGGGTGGTCCTCACGCTACTGGCCGGTCCCCCCCTGATCTTTACCACAGAGCCTGGACCCCCTCGTTACACGTCCTGCTGGTTTCTCCCTCACCCATCCAACGTCAAGAACTGTACATGAAGCACAACTGATGATGTTGATGTTCATCTGAATGCAAGAACACAGCATTGTGCACAGCGAGCCTACTCCAGGAGAATATCCATGGCTATGATTATTACAGCCTCTGCTGGAGAATAGAAATATGCATACAGGCGCGTGTGGGGTTTCTTTTTCTCACCAACGGGCTATTAACGACTCATGTGCCAGCTTGTCAACTGTAAATGAGCGCATTCCGGAAGCTTACACTGTTGGGTAATCTGAAACAACAGTCATTGCTGTTACATCAGATGGAGTCTCTCGCTTTTACCATGGACTGTCCATGCTACCGGTGCAGTTCCAGCCCATAATCTTCTGTGCATCCCGGGAGATTGCGGTGCTAGACTTGGGCCTGGGGACGCCGCTGTTCGCGTGCAGAGGAGGGTCCAGCAGAGGTGGGGTGGGCGTGAGGGAATTCGTGAACCGGTTTAGCCTTGTTGCCAACTGGCAACAATCCAAATCAAGCAAGTAGACTGTTGACACAGGCCTACCGTCGCCTAAGTGGAGACTTGTCCAGCTGGAATACATTATGGTCTGGATTAACAGCATTAAGAATCAAAGAGTTACAACCAACTTTGAAGCTGTTAAGTCTAATCATAGGAATTGTCTATTTGGCAGGCGCCGGATAAGTACCGTTCAGAGTAAACCCCTCCCAGAGATCCATGAAAACATGACTGGAGAAAGGTAGTTGGGGATACAAAGCTCTCCGAGCAGTATACTGCAGCAGTCACATAAAAAGGTTTCAACATCTTGTTGATGAGCTTGAAGATTAGAACCCACACAGTATATGAAGCCGATCACTTCAGCAACAAAGAAGAAATTGCACTGGAGATGTTACCTAGAAGAAAGAAGTACTGTCTTTCCCTCAAATGGACAAAGTCATCAAAGCCAGAGAAAATGAAGTCTGCAGCCAAGGAAAGACACCATACTAAATCCACAGAAGCCCAAGCAGAACCTTTGATGTGCCACTAAGACTACTTGATGATGCTACACGTGTGCTTGAGGAGCCTGTTAAGTCCAAAGGCTGAAGCACTTGACATCCTAATCTCAATACAAGCATGCTGCGCCGGGGAGGCATGATCGAGGGAGCTGGCTGATAAGAAAGCTATCCCACCTATAAGAATCAAAGGTGAAACAACTGAAGGTGTCTCGACACATGGTTTCAGCCTTTAGTTGCTCGACTTGGCAAAACAGTTCAGAATACCACCAACCTTGATGAACCTGTCGTTCAATCTCAAGATAGCAGATGCCTTCCCTATCAAGACTGGACCTCTCACTATATAGAGGAGCTTCGATCTGCCTGAAGAAACTGAACAACGCCAAGACGCCTGGTACCGACAACATTCCTGCAGTAAGCTGGAAGAATCCACTTTTTCATGCTCATGTTGGAATTTTGTAACGAGACCTACATGGGAAACATAACCAGCTGACTTATTTATTAACATCTTCATCACTCCTCTACCAAAGAAAGGGACCTCCCACCAACCCCAAAACTACAGAGAATCACAGGTCATCACTGGCCTCAAAGATCTACAATCAATGCTGCCGCAACAGGAATCGTTTTGCAAAGATCCCATTCTCAGACGAAACCAGAATGGTTTTCGTAAAGGCAGCTCAACCACTACCTCAGATATTTGCCTTCACAAGGATCATAGAATAGTTGAGAATTCCAGAGAAAAAGGTTTTCCAACTGTGTTGTAGACTTTTCCAAGGCTTTGCAGGGTTAACAGAGATGTAATGCAGCATATTCTTACCAACTATGGAGTCCCAGACGAGACTGTCAAAGCACTTGCCATCATGTATGATAACCCATCTAGACTTTGTGCAGACCATGGATAGGCCCACAAAGGAGTTCCTAAAACTACTGGAATATCTCTTTGTAATTGTTGTTGATTACATCCTCAGGACAATTGACCATCATGAACGACAAGGGACTCGCCATCAAACCCAAGCATTCTAGACGTCACCAAAAGCTACCAAAGGCAGGCATTCACAGAACCTTGATATGCAAATGATCAGCTCTAACAGCGATTTGATATGATGCAAAAGATCTACTAACTTTACTTGAGAATGGTGCAGGACAAGTCGGCCTACATCGAATGCCAAGAAGACGGATATATGACCATCAATGAGGAAAGATAATCATCAATCTATCTGCACTACGACGGTACCCAAATAAAGAGGTCAGGGACTTCAGTAACCTGGCACCGGGCATATGGTGCCGACGAAAGAAAGACTTCATGTCACCGCAAAGACCATGGCTTGGAAGCATGCAATAAAATACACCACCTATGGCAATCTGGTTTCTCCAATTCAACCAAGCTGCAATTCTTTAGAGCCTGTGAGAGAGTATTCTGTTATATGTATCTGAGACCTGAGACAATGAAGAAAGAGCAACAGGATAAACTGGATGGCACTTACACCAGGCTTCTTATGAGGGTAACAAAACACTATCCTGGCCTGAGCAACATGACTAAAGACACAGATATGTGGAGCTATCCTCCACTATATCTTTATTGCCCAAAACGCCAAAAGACAACGATTTGGCCGGTCACTGTATCGTGCGATTGATCAAGTCTCGGACATCACATGGTGGAGGTTACCATACCCATGCAAACAGGGGTGGTCGCCCCTTTAACTACATGATGTGATTGTCGAGACATGCAGCAGGATCCATCTGACCTCCCCAACTTAATGACGGACAGGGACATTTGGCGCACATGGTGAACAAACATCCTCGAGGATGGATATTGGTTTCAAAGCTTGAAATTGCACTGGAAACTTGGACAGTTTTTCAATGCTTGAACTTGCACTGGAACATATGACAGCATAACATTAAAACCTATTATCCAAATTTATTAAAACACCCAGAGATATGGCTCTCCTAGGGACTCCATGAATTAAGTGGTTCTGGTGCAGTAGGATGTATATCTGATTAGGATGGAGCATTTGAGCTATTGTGCTCATAAGACCAGATATCGGGAGAAGTTTATAGTAAAAAAAATAGTGGCCATTTGAAATTAAAGATGGCTGTCAGAAGGAAACAATCGTGACTCTTTGGATGTCATACTATTTTCCTTAAAACATCACAAACATAAGCTATTGCCACCAAATGGAACTTCTATGTTGTCCAGATATTGAGCGAAGGATACGTTAAAATAGGCAGCCATTTTGAAATTCAGATGGCCGCCAAATGGAAACAATTGGCAACATTCTGGATGTAAATAGTGTTACTGACATCCACAAAACTGGGT
>JAMKCH010024514.1:0-47739 GCA_023653785.1 Ophioderma brevispina
TGTGTGACTTGTTTTGCTATAATGTGTTATGCTATGGTATACTCTGGGTCAGTCTCTAAGGCATTGTTATGGCTAAAGCGGCCACAACAGAATTTTTAGGTCTTCTCCGTAAAATTGATCTGAACCCAAAGTCCGAACAGAACAAATCAACATCTTCTGATAGCATGTTTATCTCTGTAAAAAACCAAAGCAAACATTTAAACAAAAAACCATAGCTGTTGAACCTTTGAGAAAAAATTATTCCTGAATGTAGGGTTTTTCATGTCACGCTGTATATATAATAAAAAAAAATTAAAAGTATAGAACCTCTGGAAAGGCAACCGTTTACTCAGAGTTTCACGAATACCTTAATGCTTAATGGAAATTTCAAGAGTAACATTCAAAGACTATTCTTGGTTTTCGATCGGATGGCAGGACTATTGCTGGTGTGCCACCATAGAATGTATATTTAATACAGATCTTGTGGTGGTTAAGCACACAGACCATGCAATACATCCGTCTGAGGAGCGGAACCCGATGATCGTAAGTGAGGGTATTCGTGAAACTCTGAGTAACGGTTGCCGTTCCAGGGTCAATACTTTGAAATTTTTCATTAAGCTCTCCTGTAATGGATGAGCATTTTTAATTCCAAAGATAGTCACCTGAAAATACACTGTATTTATTAAAATCAAAATATATATATAAATAGAAAATATATATATAAATATAATAAATGACAAAGTATAGACCTCTGGAAAGGCAACCGTTACTCTGAGTTTCACGGTATACCATTCACTTACGATCACTGGGTTCCGATCTTCAGACGGGATGAGACTCACAGTCGTGTCTTAACCTGTAGACATGTATGTATATACATGCCATGGTGTCACGACTGAGGGCATTCCAGCACTTGTCTGTACTTTACCAAATAGTCGAGAGTGCTCAACGACTACGAGTAGTGGGGGCGTAATATAACATCATAGTAACAGTATTATTTACAGGTGATTATCTTTGTAATTAAGAGTGCTCAATCCGATTACAGGAGAGCGTAAAATAAATTTTTCGTAGTTTTTGAGCACGTCTCGACTATTTTGGAAAGTAACAGAAATTGCTGGAAATGCCTCAGTCGTGCCAACCATGGCATGTAATATACAATACATTTCGACTGGTTCAAGACACTACGTGAGTCATCGATCCGTTACGGAAGATCGGTACCCAGTGTCGTAGTGAGGTATAATCCGTGGGGGAAACTCAGAGTAACGGTTGTCCTTTCCAGAGTTCTATACTTTGTAAAGTTATTTTATAACGCTCTTCCTGTCATGGGATTGAGACTTCTTAAATGCCAAGATTGTCACCTGTAAATCATACTGTTTCCTATGATTTTTTTTTTTTTTTTTTTTTTTTTTTTTTTTTTTTTAATTTTTCTTTTTTTATAAGTTATATATTTTACATTCACACCGACCTCGATGTAAAATAAATCCATAAACCGGTGCCGATCATAGATGAGATTATTACAATAAACAGTGGTTTTAGAGTAATCTCAGCAATGCACGTTACCATATTGCATGTCTTGCTAATAGTAGCTGGAATACCCTTTCCTTTTGTTGCCTTCTAAAAAAATTTGGTGAAATGAATAGCAATGCTTGTTTTTACAATATTAATCGCGCTATTATTTTGCTGAGTCATGTCCAATGGAGTCATCACTGGTCACTGATGTGCAGGGAAGACATTGGATGAACCTTTCATTATCTTTGAATACAAGTGCACTTTACGATTTGACATAACCTTAATGTAATATAATCTTTTAATATATTATGGTGGAAAAAGTTTTTACTTTCGCCGATGTATGTATTTTTTCGATCCCACATAGCCGGGGTAAGAATTAATCCTAGCATTACGAGTTGTATATGTTACAATATAAAAAAGGTTGATGTCGAAATTAATAGAATTAGCCTTGGCTCGCTGTCATTCATTAATTGAGATGTTTGGGGTTACAAGAAGTTGTAGATAACCCAGTGGGATCGTTTCCTCCTCCGGGGAGGGTATATACAACCAAAAAAAAAATCCATTTAGGGAATAAACATGATACGGAAAAATGGACCACCTGGCCTAATATGGATATGAAAAAAAATACCGCATATAAAGGAAGATTTTCAGATGGGGGGGGGGCACTTGAAGGGAGATTGAGCTGGAGGGCTCCAGGAGGCGCGGAGCGGCTAGGAGGAAGGGTGCGAAGTGAGGGTGCGTTGGAATTGATGTTTTGGTAAAGATGTTTTAGCCCCCCGCTTCCCTAAGCCTATGTATAGTATATCATTTCTTACAACTTATTCGATCCATAGTATTTGATTTAAATCCGGTGCACACCATTGCCATTGAATTTCTGTTCCAAAAGTCTCCTTTTAAAAGTTTTGATTCAAATGAATTTCAATTCTAAAAAGAAAACAACAATTCCATGGATCAATATAACAATTGCCAAAAGGACACCTGATCAATTGGATCAAAGTACTATCGAACAACACTGGTTGATGCGCTTTAATTCCATCAACAACGGAGTATATTAGTATTTATTTATGTCAAATTATATGCCAAATATATGCAAATAGCGAGATTGGGTACAATTCTGTCTTTAACAGAATTTGACAAGGACAGCCCGTCGACATAATAGTGTCTTAAAAAATGACCCAAACGTTCATAATAATAACGAATAGGGAGATTTGTTTTTCTTTGTCAAAGTTCTCTCAAGTTCCATCATCCTGAACCTGAACATTTGAAATTAGACTGAGAGCAACCATGCATGAATTTTTAACCCTAATTCAAATGGCCGCCCAAATTCGGAAGTCCATTAAATTAATATACTTACTCACCCACCAGTGTCCTAGGTGAAGAAGTTAGCTCCGTACCTGGGTCTTCGCACGGGCTGGGGGAGGGGTGTCGTTGTTTACCTACCGTTTAACCCCCCCGCTTTTTAAAAAAAAAATTCGTTTATTTTTTTTATTTTTTTTATTTTTTTTATTTTTTTTAGTGTCATTGGATAGAGTAGGACATCCCGGTAATTCAATTTCAAATGTCCGCCCTTCCAACATAATTTGCCCTATACTTAATTCTGAGGAACATGGAAAGTCAACTTGGTGGCCAACCAAAGTTCTTCTCCAAAGTAATTCACGCCACCAGTGTCCCTAGTGAAGAAGTCACTCCTTACTGGTATCTATTATAGGAGGAGGGCATGAATTGAGCATCATTAACATCGGCCTCTTTTAATGTTTGTTCACACTGTGGGTAGCTTGAGTTCCCTGAGTGTGTAGGACAACCTCAATTTGTACCACGTAAAACTTACAGTTGCAATTGCAGGAAAATACTGTAAAAGAGCTTTAAAATTGGCAGTATTTTGGCTGTAATTGGAAATACAGGAAAATACTGTAATTTTAAGTTTTAATTTTCCAGGCCTATAATGACAAATCAAAGTGAAGACTTTATTCGAAATTTAATAGTAACAAAAGCATCATTATACACTACTATGACTTTTCAATTATACTATTACTTATAGTAAAATCTACAGGAAAAATACTGGCAGCAATCTGCCACACAAACCCGTAAAATAGCTTTTACAGGTTTTCATTCAAATTTACTGTTATTTTACAGTTTGATGTAATACGTTTTACAACAAACTGTAAAATTTACAGTATATGCAATGTAAAAAATTGTGGATAGGCCTACTAAGTTAGGGTGTTCGTCAGTGCTTTTTTATTCTCCACACATTCACAATCTCTGTAATAACTCACCAAATATATATGTTTTTAAGCGTTTCGATTACATTAATTTTTACAGTATACTGTAAATTTTACGGTTATTTGTTGGCAGAATTGCTGCCAGGATTTTACTGTAAAATTTACAGTATTTTTTTACAGTGTATGGATGTTTTTATGGACGGCTTCTTCTCAAATCACACTTGCTATATTTAACAAAAGTATATTTGTTGCCCTTTGTTACCTAAAATTTTCATTACCAAGGTCCATAATCCATTTAAAGTTATGTAAACGTACGTACTGGACAAAATTGAAAATAAATTTACGTAATGACAATTCTCAACTGTAAGCTATTATCTGCGTTGTTGCTCTAAAACAAGTTGTAACTTGAATTTTACTTTACCTTAGAATCAGATATTACCACCAACCTGAGAACCATCCAGAAAGCATTTGGGAACCAGATAAAATGTCCACTTCTCTTTTGAAATCATTATTTTGACCATTTTGACCCAAAAAAGCTGAACCGAGGTCCAGGCAATGTTCAACAGCCATTGATACACAAAGGAGTCTAAAACGCTTGGAAGGCCATACATAAAGCATCTGGAAACCAGCCATTCTCTTTAGAAATAATTTTGTTCACCATTTTGATCCAAAATAAAAACCATTCAAAGTGTCCACTTGGTTTAAAAATCAAAGAAAAACAAGAACCCGTAGACGTACTTGGCACTATGTATTGTTAGCAGGCGACAGATGGAAGCTAGCTGGAGATCACAGAATGATTTGCACGTTTAACCTAAAAGGCTCGGAGGGGGGGGGGGGGCGGAATCCTCCCCCCTCGACATTTGTGTGTATCTCACCTTATTGTTATTTTTCACGTAGAAAACTACATGACTTTGTCTTTGAACCCTTGCGCTCGATTTGTAAGACCATTTGAAAACAAAATCGGACCTACTTCAGCGAGAAGAAAAGCTGACAAAAGCCCCATTTCCCATTGGAATATTATACACGGAACAGCACATAAAATCCATTTTTTGTGCTAAGGATACGTACAGTTACACGATTGTTTTATCTTATTTATTTGTAGTATGAGCATGTGTGCGCATTTACTTTGACACACATCATGGTCAAGAATTCAAACTTTGTTGCAAAATGGCGAAAAACAATGAATTTTGCGATTTGCGTTGATTTTTTCGCATGTTGCATGACGTCATGTTGCGTCACTGTGACGTCATTCAACGTATGTTTGTACTTTTTGTAACTTCGTGAGGGTATAAGCTAGCGAGTGGTACCACACATATGATACATTCATCAATCCGTTTCCGAGGATACTAGGGGGGGGGGCGGTGAGATGGGTCCAACAATCCCGGTCTTATCACATATGACTCTATCTCACAAAATACGTGTTTCGGAGCAAATCCGCAATTTGAAAATCTTCCCTTCGTAATACGCTCGAAACATACCGATTGCGTCATTTAATACCAGGCAAAAGGGAAATATCATCAAGGAAAACACTTCAGAAATTTAATCAGTAAAAATAAATGCTGGGTATCTAACCAACACTGTTTAATATGACTGTAAACTAATAGAATCAGCATGTGAACGAAGATTTTTTTCCAAACGCTGTCCGAGATAGAACACAGACTAGACAATTTAAGAGGCGCAATAGAGTGTGCGCTTCCGGATGAAAATTGTGCATTTTTGCACACAAGTACTTTAGGCATTGATAATCCATTAAATTGATGGAAAGCATTGCCAAACCCCCTTAATGGCCCCCCATCTTGGATTTCAAGTATTTACAGGGGTCAAAAAGGTAAAATGTTCGAATGTGTTAAAGCACACCATGGGGTTTGTCTGGTTACAAGGATTCCAAAAAGGTATAGTTTTTAACTATCTATGGCTTTATAGTTTCCGAGTATGGGGTTAAAAAACATGTAAAATGATAAAAAAAAAAGTTCAATTTTGGTGTGTATATGGTCAAAAAAGTGTTTGATTCAATTAATAGACCAGTTAACAGTTTACGTTATGAGTCCAGTCCACGGACCGGAAGGACGCGGCAGCAGCAAAACAGCGGTCACTCTATGCCGTTTTAATTGTCACATAATATGTTCTATTATATTTACGCCCGCATAATAACAATGCTAGATGTTGTTGTTGCCGTCGGTTGCCTAATAGGAAGACTCCCAAAAGGCCACAAATAGCGATGGAAAATCACCTGCATTTTCCCTATTTTTAATTGTCCACAGAGCTAAGAAAAGGCATTGTCCCCACCCGGATTGACAACTCCCAGAGCATCTGTTCACAATGCAGGAACCACAAGTCATATCATTTTGCTTATCAAAAACAAATCATTTGCATACATGCAGAAAGAAATGAACCTGAATTGATCCAATATTTTCAACTGGTCTGAAAATATGATAGCCTATAGCCTTTTAAGGTTTCCATACATATCTGTATCAGACCTCAATTTGGAGGCTAGGAAGATCCTGGAAGAGCAACCCAACGATAGGTGGTATCACATGCCATCGATCCCGTACAATTGCCCAGGCCAGTTCTTCCTAACCTCCACACTTGGTCTAAATTCTAAGGCCTTGACAGATAAATATTAACCTCAGGAATATACAAAATTCAGGCATCTTTCAGCCTTAACCATCAAACTTTTACACAGAAAATACCTATTCCATGACGGTAACCGAATAATAAATCTAGCTGCCAAAACAAGACCCGAAAAGGACTCTATTACGATCGCGCATCAAATAACATTACAAATTACAAATTTACAAGGCAATCGAGACCCAAAAAACCGATCTGGCTGACAACTCACTGAACAGAAAGACTAGAAAGAAATTAACAATGTATCTGCCAATCGAGACCAAAGCGGATCTTATAAAGATCTGCGGAATTTAAAATACACATACAATTTACCAAAAAGTTAACCAGTCAACTCGAGACCCAAAGCGGATCTTGTATCGATCTGCTGGCACCTAAACACATAAAATACAGCCACATTTACCAGCAAAATCGAGAGATCCGAAGCGGACCTTATATACCGATCTGCCGACAATCTAGACCATATATTAAAACTTTCAAATACCAGCCCAAATCGAGACCAAAGCGGATCTTATACCGATTTGCTAATTTATGACGCTGAAGTACCCAATGAATTACCAATTGAACATAAAGTACGACCACTTTACCAGCCAGATCAAGATCCGAAGCGGACATTATACCGATCTGCCGACTCTAATACTTCAATTTACCAGCCAAATAGAGACCCAAAGCGGTCTTTTATACGATATGATATTATACGTGAAGTTCCCAATGATTGCCAAGTGGACCGACAATCGAGACCCAAAGCATGGTCTTGTACCGATCTGCAAATATTATGTTTTCAATTTATCCGGCCAAATCGAAACCCAAAGGGATCTAGTTACCGATCGCAAAGACTTTAAACACAATGAATGTTACAATTTAACCTGCCGGATTCGAGTCGAAAACCGGATCGTGAAACAAACAGCAATTATTACTCATCTATCTGCATACCTGTACATGCACACTATTTATTTACCAATTTAATTTGTCCAAATCGGGACCCAGAGAGGATTAACCCGACGCAATTACTAATAAGTTATATTAATCGTTGTATGTTAAAAGGTATTTGGGAATGTTTAAAACTTCAAATTAAAGTAACCAAAGGCAAGCCACAAATATGATGAAAAAAGGATGCCACATGGGAGGGAAGGCTGGAATTTTCGGAAAAAACTGTACCACACTCCGATGTGATGAAAAAGATGCAATTGTGAAAAACACCAAGAACTGAGCAGAACGCTGCCAAGATAATCAAGGCGTCATTTAAGCACCCCCAATAAATACCGAGCGAACGGATGGCCTTTGAATGCACCTATTGAAAACCATATCGAACGGCAAAATTAAATACTGCCCTGGCACAGACGGCGACAACAATTCTTTAGCCTGTTGACAAAACACGTTTCTTTACGGCTGCTCCATAAAAGTTGATTATTAGCTCCAAAAGATGTGACAAACATTCTCACAAATGTATACATTTTATAAAGAGCATAAGGATTGTAAATAGCAAAGTTTGAATGAGAGGCAGGGTGTTGACTAAGTCACGCAAAAAACCAATGTACTCAAAGATGCTAAGAACAAATACAACTTGACCAGAAATATATATTTATCAAATTCAAAGTTTATCTATCATTTCATTATTATGTCAAAATATAAATAAGTTTAATTTCCATAACAAACTCTTACTAGTAATCTGTTACTCAGAGTAACCTTCGTCTACTGAGCCATTTTTTGTAACAAAACTCCCGAAGGGTGGGGGGGGGTGTGGTTACCACCCCCCTGGGATTTCGGTACTGAACACCCGATTCTGTAAATGTGTACCAAAGGATAGCTTAGAGTTAGTTTCTTCTTTCCATTGGTACCAAAATCAAATATAACATCCCCATTATTGCGTCACCATGACGTCATATGTGGAGGAAAGTGAAAATACGGAATATAGGGTGGAAAAATTGATATTTCGCATATTTTCGCGACCTCAAAACCGTTTTATAGCTCTAAAATGCTGTCATTATCTAAACTAGTCAGTTTCCATCAAGTAGATTCAAAAAACCGCATTGAAAATCTGATTTTCTAACGTTTTGGCGAAAAATTGAATTTTTCACTGGTTGTGTGTCTATGGAAATGGCAGGGACAGGTTGCTTGACACGAACAACTTTTATGACGTCATTGTGAGTAATGCTAGGCATGTGGTACTCATTTGGTATAATGAATAGAGGAGGATCCATAGCATCTAGTGGTACCAACATCAAGTGTCTGTGATGGTCCGTGCGTGTTAGGCATGTGGTACTCACTTCCAAGGGGGGGGGGGGGTGGTTACCACCCCCCTAGCAAGTCACTTGGGAGCACCCGGTATCTACTTATACCCCGGTGGAGTTTGTTTTGGAGTAAAAGGAGCGGGAACATGTCAATTGACAATTACATAAAATACTTTGGCACCAAAAAAGGGGGGTGTTAGCAAGACGGTGGAAAAAAACCTGAAGGGGGGTGGTAACCACCCCCCCCTCGGTAGACGAGGTTGTTAAGGGTTAAACAAGTTCTTCAATTTCAGAATTTCACCAAATATTGGAGTGCTCAATTGTTTAAGGCAAAATGGATTTTTGTGTTATAAACCAAGTAGAAACTTTTTATGTGCACTTTCCTTAAAATTAACCGGGCATGCTGAGAGTTCTTCTGAAGCTGTGTGAGATGAGTACAAGTCGGAGACGATCGGTGAATGTTCAATATAGGCTGATTGAACGAAAAATCCAATGTCCATACATTATGAAGTACATGTAGATTGTAGAGTAGATGACGCCATTCCCAGTAAAACATAGTGAAAATCGTAGCGGATTGGACTACAGATAGCAATCCAAGAAAGTAAATAAGTGTTTGGATTATGTATCTCCAGTTTCAAGACTAACAAAGCATAAAATTTACATGTACTGTAAAATTTATATTTTTCAAATGCCAAACTTTGTAAATGTTTTATCAGAATTATTATCAAATATATAATAAATCCAAACCGTATGTATCAGACTCCAAATTGTAATAAAAGTTGCAGGTTTGTACTTTCAATTGAAATAGAAATATTTTCCTTCTTTTTGAGTAGATACACTCTACGTTTAAATTGAGATGACCTTTATTCATAATATACCATTAATTATATTTCATCTGAAATTAATTGGACTCTTTATATGAACAATTAACAGGGGACATTTCTAAATTCTCTGATCTTCAACAAATTATCATAAAGAGAAACTTATCATTGCCAGATTTTAACTGGTTTTGCTGAGGTGCGAACTCCACTATGTTCATCTAAAATAATTGTCAAGTCATCTCATTTAAATTCAAGTGAAAATTATTCGTTTGCACATGTAAGATATTTTCTTAATTGAACAATTGAAGAGAAGAGTTTGGCAAACTCACAATACTTATATATTCCACCAAACAAATGTTTAAATATCTCAATTTCACATAGTCCAAATTCATTAAAACTAAGTAAAAGGCAAAAATATAAAAAATTTTTGGGGGAGTTTTTTGAAAAATAAAATGTTGACTGCACTCTGACACAAGTAGAGCTATGCACACCCTGCTGACCTAAGGCCAACACACATGCTGCCGTTGACTCTCCATGGTAGTAGAACCTCAAGTTCTTGACCAAAATGTGCTCCTCATAAGCTAACATATTAAAAGACAACCTCCTGACAGCAGTATTCCACAATGTCACATAAAATTGTTTTATGGCACACACAAAGTTTCAATTGTGGTGGAAAACATAAACATTAACAAATTATAAAAATATTGGTGTCAAAAGCTACTATGGCTACATGATGTTCTCACAGCCGGTCCCAGAGCACAAGTGAGGACTCAGGAAGGAATTTTTCATACCACCACCAGCACAGATTTCTATAGATGGATAGAACCACCTGGTCGTTGGAATTTCCAAGAAAGAGTCCACCCTATTCAAAAGCACACAGAAGTGGTAGAAATCTATTGTATTGTGGGTCAACTCACTGGACAATGTTCTATAAACAACGCAAAAGAACTACAAGATCTGTGTCAGTCTAACTTGACTACACAAAATGCATTGCAAAAAAAATAGACTTGGAATGAGACCTATGCACGGTGAGCAACGACACAAAATATACAGGGTGATACGACTAAGAAGGACAAAAATAACATCTTTTAACACTGCATATTCCAGACATAATGAAAATGAAAAATTATATAGTATTTGGAATTACTAATCGAGAAATCCCTTTCAGGCATGTGTGATTTGTAGCACATTAGAATAGGCATGGTGCATACAGGGTGCATAAAAAAGGAACGGCATTTAATGATTTTTTCCTTAAAGATCAATTTTGTGTAAAGCTTCATTTGAATTTCATTTTGTGATCATATACATGTAATTATTGGCACAGAAAATAAGAGGGGGTCAAAATACGCTGTATGCAACCTCCCTGGACACTCATGGTGAGGAACCTTGAAATCAACTATCTGAATAATTATTAAAAAACACAGTGTTTAAAATTCTAATCTAAAACATGCAAACAAAAGAAGGGCGAACAGTTCTTGGTTAAATTTAAACAACATATTAGGCCATATAATGTAGAAGTGAACAATGGAACTGTTCACACCCGATGTAGCAAGACATAATGAGGCTAATTACAATATAATTCCTAATAAAGGCATCAAAGAAAATAACAGCATAATTCAAAATAGTTGTAATCCTATATAATATTTGAACTAATCCCACTGTTTTGGTAAAAGCATCAATTGTAGACTGCCCCCATTTGGAAAATGTACATAGGGCTACTTCCTCCGCTTCCACCTCCACCCTGACTGAAGTAACTTTAAATGAGCGTAGAGGGTAATTAGGCAGATGTGATGTTAATTCTAATGTCATTTAATAGACATATAATTTCTGCTTAAAATAAGACCAAAAACATGGTCATTTTATTGGATTTGTGTCCAAAACCATTTATGTATGACAACTACACCTTTTTTGCGTGCCCACTATAAAAAACATGGATCAAGTGTTAGCAAACGTGAGTTTCTAGGTGATGTAAGGTTTGAGGTATAGTCGGTATTATGAAACGAATACGTGCCTGGTCTTATATCGGGTGGTGAATGGAAGATTATCGCTCCTCGTTGGCCTAGAATACCTGGCCTACTATAGATGTAGGCCTAGCATACCATGTATGCCTAGCCTACTATGTATGCCTATGAAACTATGGAGGCCAGAGCACCTGGCCTACCTGGCACAGCCTCGGAGTGATAGGCCAGGTAGCTAGGGGCATAATCGGAGTCGATAATCCCCCCCCAACCATCACCCTCATTAACCAGTCAATATTTGTGATAAATATGTACATTATGTATGGATCAGTAAAACAAAGTTCCAAAATCAGGAAACCTGTACAGGTCATGGACGTACCCAGATGTACTCCATGTGCAAGTCTTGCGGTAAGCATCGGTCACTAGACGTGGGAGACACACCCAGGCATCCTTCACTGCACTCTTGTCATTTGGGTTCTGCCCCGCGTGAACCATGGGCACGGATGAGTTGAAAAACATTGGGAGTGTTAGGAACTTGGTAAAATGAAGCACTTTTCACAAAACCGATACAAACGTAATTATTAGCATCAAGGGATCTGTATGCTGTTAGAGACTCGAGTGTGAAGGGGCTTGGTGTGTGGATTTGAGGCCTGAGGCCTCTCTTTCGTTATCCTCCACACAGTAGAATTCTAAACTCATGTCGCTCCAAGTACTCTCTGCGATTGTTCATATAAATCTTTAAAACATATTAACATGTCGTTCCATCTTCACCGATAATATCTTGAAGGAAAAAGAGTTTCGCGAAAACTTCACCACAGAAGATGCTGAGGAGTCACGGTGTCAGCCACGTGTACTATGCGGGGACTAGCGTGACCCGAAACGTTTGCCTGTGAGGATGCGCGCGCATCGTTATTTACAATTGATGCTGACGTCAGATGTTAAAGGTCTATATATGTGCAAATTGTTTCACTAGCTAAAGCAAGATTGCACATTTTTGTTAAGGGCCGCCCCCAATTTTCAAAAAATTTGGAGATTTTTAAACGTGTTGCATTGGTAACTGCCGGATAGTAAACTATACCGTGAATGGTAAGCTCGAAACTGTTATTGTGTCACAAACGAAGGAATTTGTACTAGCAATAATATTATAATATTAAACGGCTGCTGGAAACGCCCCAAGTGGAAAGTAGCCGGGAAATGAGCGCCAGTATGTGTCTACGCTCATTAGTTGTTTTAAAGTTCGGCAAGTCAAGTTTAAGGATATTTCTCGAGGTCTGGCAATATTTCATCATGGACGGACAGAACCGTAGCATTTCCAGCTCTGCCGTTAAGTCCAATCTGGGATCCCCAATTATAGATTACAAAATCGATTATTTGGGTTAAATCGCATTTTTTAGCATTCTCGTTAGCAAGCATAGTGTGTTGTTTTTTCCTTCGGAAAAGGCCAACGTAATCTGCCCAAAAATATAAAATTTTGGGCAAAATTGGGGGCGCTCTTCAAAAAATGTGCCAATATGCTTTTAAAGGATTGAATAAGGAATAGGGTTGCATGAATGTTAAGCTTTGTTGTCATGTTATCCAACCAAATAGGTCGAGAGGTCAATATAATCGCCATGTGGTTAATAACCAGACATTAGATATCAAATAACTATTCCTCTATTTCATCTATGAGCTAAACCATCAATTTGAACCACATTTTACAAACCAAAATGAGTTTTTTAACATTGTTACACGTTTTTACCCAATAATTCCCAAACTAAAGTAACAGGTAGTTATAAACTATATTTGGAATCCTGTAACCAGACAGACATCTGGTGTGCTTTTCGAACACATTCGGGGAACCATTTTAAACAGTTATCCCTGTTAACCTTGAAATTCCAAGCTGGGGGCCAAGCTGGGTGCCATGAAAGAGGTGTGGCAAGTGCTTCCGTCAATTTTTTTGGTTATCAATGTATAAAGTACTTGTGTACCAAAATTCACTATTTTATCTCAGATTCGCACACTCATATAAGATCTGTGCATACAGTCCCCACTGCAATTGTCGTTATCAGTGCCATCCACATAGTGATCTATGTCAGAGGGCGCTGTATGTGACGCAGATTTGCTATAGATCGGTCTGTGATGAAGCTAAGTGGATCTTATCGATTGTATTAGATAGAACACAGATGCTCGGTAATGTAACGTATCTCGCCCGGGTTATTCAACGTACGTATGTACGTTATTTTTAGTGCATCACACATATAGTGATCTATGTCAGATAGCGCTGTTATGGAAAAATCAATTTGAATGAAATGCACATAGGATCAAATTTGCAATTAATATCGCATAATTAGGAGAGAGTAGGGCGGGTGCACGTTCCTCATGTTGTCCGAGTCCCTGCTTGTCCTTGCCTTGATTGTTGCCTCCTTCCTATACTTCACTGTTTGTCAACGTGTATTTATGGGATGCTTGTTTTGTAAGCGGTTATTAGGAAATGTTGGGAAAACACAAAACGAATTGTTCTATCATGTGATTCTGGTCTGACTGGAAGTTTGTCACCTTAACCCTCGTCCAACCACGGGGGGGGGGGGGGGGGGCGGCGGGGAGGGTCCTGGGGGGGGGGGTACTAAACGATGAAACCCGGCCGCAACAAAAAACGGCAAAAGAATACGGATGTAAGGCTTTTATGTAAGGTAAGTCATCCTTGCGGCCATTTTAGCGGAACAAAAATGGATTTGGTGGGTACCACGTTCAGAGTCAGGTGCGGTCCCGTTCAAGTCGGAGGTACGGGGGTGGTGCCACTCCTATACATTTACTGTTTAAAATTGCCAAAAAATGGGACTTTCTGTAGATGAGCTTGAAGCAATAATTGTATTTTTATTATATTTAGAGTAATAAAAGTGTGTATGCTTGTACTTGGCCCCATCATGGGCCAAGAATACCACTTTTGCTTGCATGAATGGCAACAAAAAAACGCGAAAAACCCTCGATTTTGGCGATGGCTTACAAATTTGGAGAAAAAGCTCTCAGTTAGGACGTCACTATGACTCTCATATTGTTACAACTTGATATGTTTGTACTTGATTTGAAGAAAGAATTAAGAAATAATAGCCTAACAATGATACCAAAAAGATGATGTTTTGTCGCTTATACGAAAAAAAATCAGGGGGTGTTAACACTCCCTCCCCCACTTGGTCGTGAACGTAGTACAAAAAAACCCTTCGTGGACGAGGGTTAATCACACACTTTGAGTGTGGGGATTAGGCTGCTGATGGTTTACAAGGGTGAGGACCCAAGCTCAAATCTGGAAGACAATGCTCAATGTTGGACCCGATTTATTAACTGATAGTCTGAGATATTAAAGCGCTTTTTTACAACAATACTTATACACTTCTTTGAACGTATGCCAACCAAGGCCTTTTCAATAACATTTCGCTTACTTGCCAAGATTAAAGCGCATACCAGGTGGATGAGAAAGTGTCCCAACTTAAAGCTACACCCTTTCACTTTAAGTGAGTGTATCTCAGGATTCTACGAGACTCAATGGGTGGGATAAAACGGGAGGAATGATAGAAGAATAAATAGGCAGCCTTCAACACAGTACAGAGGTTTAGCAACGATTGAGACAAAAGAGGGGCGTGTGGGCCGAGCGGTCTAAGGCGCGGAAACATCGGCAGGGATACCGAACGGCACCTGGGGCGAGACGAGACTCGGGTTTCTTGGTCATACTCAAATAGTTCCTATAACGTCGGAAATTTATAAGAGTGAGAAGGGATGCGGGAACCCGCTTTATCTGAGGTTAAATTGATCCACATCAGAAGAAATTTTTATATTTCTTTCCCCCGAATGGTACATTTTATGTGAGATTGGTTTGAAATCGAGCTCCAAGAATTTGCTGTTAGTAGCATTTTGAAGCAACCGGAAAAGTCTTGCGGAAAGATAAGCATAAAGAAAAAGGAAGATCGTCAAGACCAGCCGTTGCAACGCTAGAGTAATCAGTTTTGGGAGCAATCATCCAGTGCTTATATCGCCGGACCCGAGTCATAGGACGCGTACTGTGTAAAAAAAAAGAGGCTTAGAGAAATCGTCTTTGAAGATAGCTCTATACTCAATTAAAACACGTTTTTCAAGTACAGCCTAGTTGAAAATCGCCAAATTAAGTTTATTTAGTATGCGACCAAAAAATAGCGGTTAAAGTAGAATACAATGTAGAAAACGCACACAAAAAAACATAGCAATTCCAACGTGCATTTGCGCAACAAATACGTTGCGCAAAACGGTCATATGTGAAAAAGGCAAATACTTTTGACAACCTACGTGTGAGCCAGGTAGCAGGATTGCAAATACGTCTACCAAGTAGTCAAATGAATCTTACTATTTAAGCCACTGTGAGGGTGATCAAATATGGTGAATTTGTAAAGTCGTACAAAACAAAAACCATATGTCAAATATCTCAATCAAAAAAGGTGATTACGTCTCACTGTGTGACGGGTGGACAACATATCGGTCTAAAAAACACCAATTGAAATTTGGTTCACGCATAATTTAATCTAGCAACATGTAAATAAACTGGACAAATAAAATCATCAAAAAGAATGTTAAGGGCAAGTTTGGTAAAAGTCTTCATAAAACTGTAGGAAAATTGTTTCTTGTTATGATTTTGATTTACTCTGTGCACAGTGGCGCGTATATTTGTTTTGTGGGTTTTTTACATGGGATATGTTTCGATGGAAAGTTATGAATGCAACAAGATGGATTTGACAAGATAGTACTGCGTTTTAAAATGCGCGCCAAGTGAGCTAAACGTATTTGCCCATTTAGAAGTCAACATCGTTAAATGTCATTCAAAGTAGAAAATCAAAATGCGTGGGTAAGCGCGAAGATATTACCATTTTAAATTGATATGGTATAAAATATGAGGCTTATTGGTCAAAACACATGGCGGGCGTCAAACACCGGGGGGGGGGGGGGTGGTGGTTAGAAGATACATCCCTATCAAAAATATTGGGGATATATTACATACCCGGGATTGCGCCTATGTCGATAGCCCCCGGCATTTTCTGCAACTATATTAACGTTGCCATAATTACCTGGAGACAGTGAGCATGATTATAAGCATATTTAGGTAAAACCACAACTAACTCAATATACACAATAGTCGATTGAGTTTTTGAACCAAATGGCCATGCAGCTTTGAGATGTTTCATCACATTTCAGGGACAAAGGAAATACAAGATATTACGCAAAAGTTAAAAGCTATTATCACCAAATGACCAACATTTTCAACATATGATGACCAGAAAAATAAAAGTAAGAAGCATTAAACTCACACTAAATTGGCAATCTGTGAAAATTGTCAATAGACAAGAATGGGACAAAGGACAAAAGGTTTGCCAATTGCATCACATCGTGCGTAGGACAAAGTCTTTATTATTCATAAACAGGTTCTCCAAAAAACCATAGTTTCAATAGGCCTTTGGCTTTGAGAAAAGTTCATTTCAACACCATGGGTTACTTGGAGACAGCTCCATATTACATGTGTAAACCCATACCACAGATTGAGCCGTCTGTAAAGCCAACATTGCAATGGTCTGTAAAGCCATATATGCAATATTTTAGTATGACAAGCCACATCACATATGCTTTCAAAATAATAGATAAAATTCTTATGCTTGCTTTGCCTTGCATGAAGACAGTAGTTTCCCTTGCCACAAATCTCACCAAATTAATTTAAATTAACTACAAAGCCAATTAACAATCATATATACTAGAACCGGATGGAAACCATGGTACCAAATATTAGGCTGACATAACTATATTTGGATAATATAACCATTTAGCCTGGCTTACTTGCATCAGTCTAGGATGACATTACGAATAATGGGATGAAAGTGTGATCAAACAGTTAAAGGGCTCAAAGTTCAATTACTCAAGAACGCCTAAAACAATTTTTGAAATTAAATGTAAATGGTGAACCTGAAGTTCAGTTACTCCTAAAGCTCGCAGGCCATCCAATATCTAGATTAAAATTGCCAATTATTAATTAAGTGAATGTAATGCAATAGGCTGAGACTGAGTGCAAGAAAAGTCGGAGTTAAATAAATCTAGGATTCGCCGTGAACTAATTAAAGGAAAATTACATAATATGTGCTATTTGACCGCTAAACATTGATAAATGCTGTAATAATGTAAAGTAATACAGAGAGCAATAAATGCAGAGCCTGAAGTCAGTGACTTCTGGCTCGCTGACATCAGTGGATCCGTAAGATAAAATTGCCATATTAAATGAATGAACCAAAATAACTGCCAAAAGAAATGCAATGAGCTGCCTTTTTTGGCTAAGAAATATGGAAAGATAAAAAATTTTTTAATATTTTTAATTTTTTTCAAAACAATAAACCAAACCCCCACCCTCCCGGCGGGGGGGGCGGTGCGAGGGGGGGGAAGCGAGACCAAGCATGGCAATTTTAAATTTTACATCGAGACCTCGTATACCAATGTACAGATATAAAACTGGTACCAAACAAGTTTCTGAGCAGAAAAATTGCCATTAACCATTAGCATTGCCAAATTCACAGCAGACTTGAGAGCAAATGTAATCAGGGTGACTCTGAACACCGTCTAGCCTGCAGAGCCATTCCTGGCCAATAATCGAACCAAATATCCTTTAACCAAAGTAGCAAGTTCCATATACAATACAGTTTTAAACAAATCATTGGCCTAAACTCCCATCCCCACAATTGATCAACCACAAAATTACCAACTAATTCATATGGGAGGAAGGGCCAAAACATGACGTTTATGATCCAAGGAATCCAAAGGCCCTGGCCAAAGGTTGCAAAAAAACAAATGCAGAGGTCTATGGGCAGGTCCATTCATTAAAGGGTTTCAAAATGGCATAATAATGCAAAGTGATAATGCCAAATTAACAAGGTGAAAACATGAGCCAAACTTAACAATTAAAATAAAACACAATCCAAGCATGGCAGCGCAAGGAATAATTTGGGACAATATAAACCCGTGGTAAAAAACGAACCAAAACCCACAAGTTTTCATACAATTTCTGAAATGGAGTCCAACTAATGCTTTAGAAATTAAATCAAAACCTGTACAACATTCACATAACCATACATGTTCAACCGAAATATAGAAGCTATTGAAAGGAAAAAAAAAAAACACGTGGTAACATAGTGCCCCTGCTATAATGCACTCGGAACAGCATGTCTGGATTAAGAACATGCAAAATTTTGAAAACAGCTGATAAAAACATAAAAGCACCTATGGAGAGAGAACAAAAACGGATTTAATTGAACTCCAGTCCGCAAATGCGCAAATGGGTGACTAGATCCTAGTCAACGAAACGATGGACACACGGCCACATTTTCAAATCCAAATGTTGTAATTCCAACAGTTTGCATACAAAATTAATGATAGCCTAGGACCTTGGAAAACATAATATATTAGATATATATATTATATATAGTATAGATATATATATTCACTCCATAAGGCCTAAAGTGGCTTCATTTAGTGTCTAAATACTAAACAGACAATTTAGACTACAAGATTAGGCGTCTGACCATGGTAAAATTCGACCGTGACACTCGCGGACAGCCCAATATTTTTTCTTAACTTGAGACCTTGTGACACAGCTGCTCTTAACTTGTGACATTTTGACACCTGGCGTCTATACCAGTGGCAGCCATTCATAAATCTTGTGACACAGCGATAGCCAGTTATTTTGACGGCAACCCATGTAGACCCCATAGATTTTGTATTTGAAAATTTAATCAAGGTAATGATGTTACCACAAAACAAGGCATGACCATATTATGAATGCACGCCAAATATACCACAGCTTCCATGCACAAATGACAAACCTCATAGCTCTCAATATTAAACAAATGTATTCATTGAGAGACAGTAACTAACACAAGGTTACAAAATAAATTAGCACACCGCGGTGTTATGTGGTATAAGGCCTTGTTGATATACAAAGCATTAAGCCATAAAAAACCACACAAAAAGCTGCATTATAAACTATGAGAACCAAAATTGAGGTGAGAGCTAAAGTATACAATAGGATTGAAACCACGCAAAATCACCCAATCCTCAATTCTTGATGGCATTCAACTACAACATCAATTACACCTTTGAAGAATTAAAAGAAACCCAGGACCAGTTATTATATAAGAGCATGCAAATTAACATATTCTAGAAGGAGAAATATGCCCGATGTGAATTTTGCAGGCCATCGCAAAAATTTATCAAGCGTAATGTGGTACCATATTAACAAGGCAGACCAGAGAGATGAACAAGCTTCCATTCAGTGACACACCTCATAGCTCCAATATGACAGCAAATGTATTTCATTGAGAGCCCCGTAACACCACAGTACAAAAAACTAGCACACCGAGGTTGTTATGTGGTTAAGGCCTTGTTACTGGTATACAAATGCTATTAAGCCATAAAACACCACAAAAGCGGCACATTATAAATATGAGTACCATACTTAGGTGATGGAGCTAAAGTACCACCAAAGGATGAAACCACGCGAAATTACCCAAATTTTCAATGATGATGGCAGAACATAATCAATACCCCCCCCCTTAAGAAGTAAAAGATAATCCATGCAACAGTATATTTACTGAGAAGCAGCAATTTTTAAACATATCTCTAGAAGGAGATATATGCCCGATGTGAATTTTTGAGGCATCGCCAAAAAAAACCTGAATTAACAAACGACGTTAATTCAGAATGATGGATATGCCAAACAAGAATGCTTTAAATAGTCATGTTCCCGTAAAAGTCAACACAATAAGAACATTCGACATCCAGCCACACAAAGGCCGAAACGAAATTTTTGCCGAAGTACATGAGATGAGGACTACATGATACAGTGTTGAACATGAGCTGACATTAACTAAATTATACGGCATAAAAAAATGCAAATACCAAAGGAGCGCCAGAGGCGGACACGGCTTTCTGCACTGGTGTTTGGGCACAGACTCCGAACATAATGAAGCTGTTGGGGGGGTGTTTTTGGGTCTCGCCCACACCCCCGCCCCACACTGTCATTCTTTGCATTGACATATATGCCGTGACACCCAATTAACTCCTGGGTGGTGGAAAGAGGCAAACGGGGGGGAATACCATGCACAAGTGAACAACACCTTTTGGTGAAGCGGAGCCTGCGACTCATTACTTATAAAACTTGAGACGAGCATTGATCTAACTGCACAACATGTGCAACAAAAAATAGATCCTGTATGAATATAATAAACACTGATGCAAAATATTAACCCTTTACAGGATTAAGTTACAGTGACTTTCCCAAGCTGGGAATTAACCTGTAACGGTTGGTAGGTGAATTAAGTGAATTATTCACAAACAAAATGTGATTACAGGGAATTACCAATTTAGGCAATTTACTAGAAAGGCCGCACACAATCCAATTATATTAAGTAATTACAAAAGGTCCATGCCCATTGCATAAAACCTATCACGCACGCAAAACACAATTCAGAGGCTACATATGTTAGGCGTTCAAAAACAATCCGAAACACACGATATTAGCCATACAAAATTTCTCAGCTGAATGAAAAACAGCAAAGCATTATAGCAAAGAAACCGAATTACCAAGTCGCCATCGAAGGGGGTACAAACTCCCTGGTTACTGATCAACGCAACCCTTTTGAATGTTATGCCGCCGTAGAATTTGTGTGGTAAGCATTACGATGGGGTTCAGGACACAAAAGCGTGATCCAGATGATAAAAGTAACGACCGATTACATGAAACACTGCGCTGACGAAATCTCTGCGTTTAAAACGTCAGAAACTCAACAAAAAACGAACCGCTAACGGGCCCACTTCTCGCTTCACGTGTTGTGTCTGCGTGAGTATTTTAAGTGAAAAAAAGTGTATGTGTGTGCGTATAAGTAGTTGTGTTAGGTGTTTCTTGATGAGCGAATTCATGGGTTTGGGGAACGTGAGCATCCAATTATCTTACCTGGATAGCCATGCCCTCTTATACATGCAGACACAAACTTGCCCCTAATAAAATGCACTATTTGTATATGTTAAAACGCGCATCAAAAATGGCGGTGTGGCCGTATTGCAAAAGCGTGACGTTATGTACAAATAAAACAATAAATGATGCTATAAACAATGGTAATTCCAAGCAAATAAAATAGTAAGTTTGATCACATAGTGCAACATATGGTTCCAAAAAGCAACAATGCCTTCAATTTAATTTGAGAATGAAAACGGGTCCTAATAAAAACAACAAAGATAGAAACCGCAATCACCCAAATTTTGTTTTACTTATAATACCATGGACTTGGAGACAGTTCCCCTAATAACCCATAACACGGTTTGAGCCAACTGTAAAGCCAGCATGCAAAGTTTTTAAGGCAGATATGCAAATTTTCGAATGACAAGCCACATATAAAAAATAAAAAATTAAAATTCAAGGTACATGCCACTAAAGAAAAGCACAAGAAGGACTTCACTAGAGCTAGTAAAAATCTCAATTCCCTTGGCACAGTTTCAGTAGCTTTCATTCCCAATGTATGTACTTAGAAAAAAACACCCCTGGGTTTTGGGGATGATATATGATACCCAGATTTCACGAGGTCAGGTGATGTCAAAGTATGTACAAGTACATTACAAATGAATCTGTGTGTCCCTTTGGTGGATGAGTTTATTATAACTCATAGTGCTTGTTGACTGAATCAGGAAACACAAATGGTGGATCTCGAAGAAAAAGATAAAAACACAAAATATATACTTAAGCCTGCAGTGTATTTCGAAAACCTAAGAGTATATCATGCAGCATCCACCTGTTTATGTGCAAAATGACCGTATAGGGCATTAACAGGCCTACCAACCATGACGAGCTATTTAAATAAGCCCACAAGGGCAGAAAGGCCTATACGAGAGAATCAAAAAAATAAGTGAATAAGGCCTCGATCCATTAAAAATTGAGAATATAATCGAGGAGCGTAAGCCAATTGATAATGCCCAATCCGATTGCACATAAACGGTTGTGATCCGCACCAACGAACTAATTGACAGAAAAACCATTGGTGACAAGTGTTGTATTTAAATCTGATGATAAAATATCAATTGAACGACGTTAATTTTGTAAGCTATTCAGAAACAGTATAACATGCAGTCCACTTGTTATGTGCAAATGTCATTATAGGTAGAAATTAACATGACAAAACGCTGAAGCCACTTCTTTAGCCACAAGGTGTAAAGTCCCTAACCAAATAAATGAGAATGCTATAGGGACGACGAAGCAAAATTATTACCAACGTTAAGAGTTAAATTCATGATATAATGACTTGACCGATTGCACATAAAATTGGAGTGGACTATACCTTTGGCCTCAGTTGTTTAGCATGTGACGGTATTATATCGTAGTGTATTCATGGATGAAATCAATGCTGAACCAGAAAAAAGTCAATCACATTCTTCCACAAGGATGGTTGATCATATCAACAGACTGACAGATCACCCACAACGACAACTGTCCCTTTGACGCTTGTTCATTCGGCATTACAAGTTAGTTTTTGTAGCTCGAGTCACACCAAATTTCGCCAAGTTAAATACTGCATTTGGAGAAAAGAAAAACGACGGCTCCACTTTTGGGGTTTGTTCCCACCAAATGAGTTTATGAAACATATCACAACAAATAGTAGTTTATTTGTACTCAACCCGCCGAAAGCTGCCTCCTGACACAATACAATATGAATTGGCGTTCGAAATTTGCTTTTTGTTCGGTCTTTATATGGCACGGAACAAGTTCCGATGGGAAAATCACAACATCAAAGCTGAATTATTGACTTAACTTTATGTGTCCACATTTAGAGTTAAATAATTCTGACCAGCAACGTCTTACCCGATCTTCAAGACACTAAAATCCGGGATTTTCTGAGAAATATAGTTTCCAAACTCCTGAACGACGATTCGGAAATAATCAGGCAAGGAAAATGCAGCTTGGTCCTATATCGTCACGCCATACTCCCCGCAAACAAGAAACGGTAATAGGTCCAATGGATCATTAGCTTAATCATTTCCTACACCTCGAAACATGGAATGGCGAATATACTAATTAAAGCATACAGAAGGAAGATAGGAACAGTTGAAGTCCTTGCCCATAGTCTGCAGATCAAGTATCCATAAAGACTTAAATCATCAAGCCAGGGACAATTTCCCTTTAGCAAAAAAATTTATGTCAAGAGTAACTAAAAACCATTGGACATTCTCCTACGCAGATCTGATGCTATGTGACGACGGATGGCGGAAAAGCAAAAGCCCGGGAGAATCAGAAATGCCGACGCCTCATGGTCACGGAGCCGGCAATGCCAACATGGACGTGAATGCAAGACGGTGGCTCGGGCTCTATGCAAAGTTAGCGACGAAACAATGACGGACCAATGTGGCCAGGTAACCATCTCTGCAGGGGGACAAATCCGTTTCCCGAATAAATCTCATCTACAACGTTTATTCCCTCACTTTCTTGTTATAGTAGTGCATTTCAGACATTTTGAAGCAGTTTGTCAGATGCAGAGCAAGAAAGTAGTCAACCCCAGATTTTTTATCCTCACGGCAGATAAGTTAGGCCAAAAAAAAAAGTTGGTGTATTGGAGAACACGCCCCCGACCCTAAAAATTCGCCCGACCTACATTTCAAAAAAAAACTCAGAAGAAAGAAAATCAGTAAGGAAAAGAAAAAAAAACAAAAAAGGAAAACGAAAAAAAAAACATCAAGCAAGTTTTGCAGTAGGAATAATACGAGTACGGTGCCCTCTCGATAACGGAAATCGCATCAAAAATTGCGATAGCAGATGCAAAAGGTAGCCTCCACGTACAGCGTTCCCTGTGAAGGGGAAAGTGTGGGTTGGGAGATGCTGCTTTGATGTTCTGAGATTTCGTGTTAACCTCAATTATAGTGTTGCAGAGGTGCTCAATATCAGAGACGGAGGGAAAATATGGGCAAGTTTGTCTTTGAAAGTGTTAAAGCTGCCGGTTCGGACGCTAGGCCGTACAAGATTTGTTGGTGTGACCATGTATGAACAATGCGCGAATTGGCGGACAAGAATATTCGTCATGGTTTGGGCGTTTGTCATGAATCCGTTGGATGTTAAGCCATCATTTTATGTCAAATATAATATTTGTGGGAAACCTCTCGACCAGTGTCGGGAAGTGCATTTGTTATCTTCCACCACACCAGACCAATGGCAGCCAAATTTATAAAAATCTATATGTGGTCTGGTAAGAACATGAAGACTGTTGTGAACCCGGGTCTGAATAAGGCTCTTCCAGAGTTCCATCTTGAAGTTGTTTTGCATGTTGATTTATTAGCTTGCATGGTCACATAAATGCCACAGGAAAAAGTGAAAGTTAAAAAAAAAAAAGTTACCGCACGCCCTACCCCTATTTGTTTTACCACGTGGCCTCGTGACCCCAATACACACTAAGTTTTGGGTTAGTTGTGTATAACCTGTAATGTCTACTCTATTCTACATTGGATGTTGATAACTGAAAATGACTATCTTAAAACTTCCAAATGTACATGTTTTTAAAGTACATATGTTAAGCTAGGAGAACATATTTTACACCGTCAAGTCAGGCGCATAATGACCAATAGAAGTTGAACACGAAGAGTAATTATGTAATGTATGAACAATAATGGTTAATAAAATAAAAGAACAGCCAATAGAGGATCTTCTCATCCCCTACGACCCGTCTTAATGTGAGCTAGCCAACCCGCCAACACCCCAATCATTATAGACGCTGTCGGCAAAGTGACATTTCTTAAATTTGACTCGTTGGTATTGGAAAAGCATGAATTTCTGGTTACCAGCCAGTCTCAGAGCTATTGAACTCACTTCATCAACCGGTAGCCTGGCCAGTAGTAATTCTTCAATAATTTGGATATTACTAGGACAAACCATACCCAGCTCGCAATTGTAGAGCAACTTTTAACGTTGGAAACACTGGAGTCAATTTTTATAACCTAAGAGCTATGGCTGGTGATGCGCGGCATCACCTGACCTCCCAACACAACGAACAACGTCCCTTCCCTTCCTCTCCTTTCCAATTCCCTCCTAACCTTCCCTCCTTTTCTCCCCCCCCACACCAGCGCTTTTCTCAATTCGCCCCCCCTTCGAAAAATTCAATCATTCCGTTTCGTCCTCTCTTTACGTCTCTATCTTTTGTTGGAAAGGGTTAGTTAAATGAAAACTTTTTTCCCCTAAAGAAAAACCAACTCGATAAGACAGCGCCAACTAACCTTAAACCTCATACTTAAAAGCCGATCCCAAACTTTTACACCTCATGCATTTGTATCGCTCCAATACACTCCCAAATTCCAAAAAACAAATCCCTCCTTTATCGATTTTCCTATAGACCCCACCCGTGTGTTATTTTCCCCCCATTCTTCCCTCTTTTTCACCCCGTCTTCACATTGTTTGGCTAATATCAACATTTTACTTTCAATAAATTATTTTTCACATCCGATCCTTCGCGATTCTGCATGTATAGTCTTAGAAAAGTGTAGCCCGAGTTTATTGTAATTTATACAAAGCTTTTGCTTAAAAATTCGGTATGGGCTTATGGATACAAAAAAGACTCACATCGGTTTTCTCGGCCCCAGGTGTTGTATCACGTTGTGAGTGTTTTTGCTTGTTATAATATACTTACTTGGTTGAGATATACTTAAGGGTAAAATAAACTTAAAAGCCTGTCCTTGAACATGGAGTCTATACTAATCGACGCGATGAGGTTGTTTGAACCGTATTTGTCTCGGTGCGGGGTGTGATATATCTAAGGGTTTGAGAAATAGATTTTAAGAGGAATTAAGAGCGTAGAGGAATTGGGAAAACCCAACTTCTTTCGATCACTGCCATGCGACACAAACTAAATTCTATGCTCCCCTCCTAAGCACCCCTCCCTCTCCCGGTTGCGTAGAATGATTGATACCACGTGTTTTCATCTGGTCCTCTAATTGATAATGTGTGCTTTTTTTTCTGAAACATTGAGGTCTCCTCTGGAGTGCACGGTTGTTAGCTGTGTTGTGCCCGTGGACTCGTTCGCTGTATGGAAAATTCTTTCCAAAATTCCTAATTCTGGCATAGCTCAGGAGGAACCTTTAGACGACCAAGCTTTCCAAGAAGTGTCATGAAACTGGTAGTCCTAATCCCCTATCACACCCTTCAGTAGGAGCAGATAATCCAGCGGAGATACTTTGCTACCCAACCAGACAATCAAGTCGCAGCCATTATATCGATTAATCCTGGACGCGGTGACAGATGGTCTTACTATGAGGAATCATTACCTGGAATCTAAAGCCGTGTCAACGGCCATCGGACGAGCAAGGAGAATCTGGCATTGATGGGAGGGCGGGGTTAACTCAAAGACTATCAGAACTGGCATTGACAGTACAAAGCACTTCCTTCACAAGAGTTTGATTGTGGAGAGCCACAATCCATTAACCACATCTTCATGACAAAAGCCAAAATATGAGGCAAGGCTTTTAACCACCGCAAGCTCATGAGAGAGATCCAACTGATTTTGACCCACGATCATGTGTTTAAGAATGAATTTACAAATTTTTTTTCATTTCATAATGATCAATTAAACATATTTTTGTGTTTCCAAAAAGGGAAGAAGTATTTACAATATAGAGAAACATGGTGAATTGATATAACTGGAATCCTTCTCATCTAGCTAAACAGTGTTTAAATGCCACTTTTTAAGGAAATCGGCGAATATCATAGAAGACATGCATATCATATGTACCGCAAGGAACGATTCGTTAGTTAATATATTTAATAATGCTAGGATCAACAAACACAGAATTACAGATATCGTGGAAATAACATCCACTTTTAAGCCAATGATCCATAAATAAGCATGACCTATCATTAAGTATACGAGTGTGTGTAATTGTGCGCCAAATTCAACTATTCGTTTATAAATGTGAATGTACTAGTTATGTTAGATACTTCAAGATGTCGGTTTCCCAAAGTTTCATTTTAAAATATTCAATATTGAAATAGAGTTAAAAAAAATAAGTTTAAAGTTTTCCATATTCATTATTTGAATTTGACCCAATGTGAAAATAACGCTCTCACTTTTTTGATTTATAAGTCAACACTCATGATACCGGGCCGCCATCCTGTAAAATACTGATCAGGCATGTTCTTTTGATGTTGTGTTTGTTTTTGTTTTTTTTTTGTCCCCCACCCCACAAACACAAACCCAACAAAAAAACAAACCCAACCCCCCACCCCCAAACAAAAAAAAACATTTTTCACCTTCTCCTTTCCTTTCTATTTCTCCCCATACTCTTCTCTGTCCGCCTGTTTTCTTTTCTTTCCACTTCCGCTCCCTGCCCTTCTCTATCTTCCATTCCAATGTATTTAATCACCCTTCCCCCTCTCTTTTTCTATCCTACTTCCCCCTGTGCCCCTTCTTCAGCCCTCGTTTATATTTTCTTGTTTTCCTTTCCTTTTTTCTGTTTTTTACTCCCCTTCTTCTTTCCCCATTTATTCGTCTCAAACCCCATTAAACCCACTTACCACTGTCTTCATCACAAAAAATAAGATAGTTTCTAGTCTGGCTCTACCCGTTGAATACTATCACAATAACAACACAATAAACATGGCTCGTTTGCTCGGGGCGAGTTGGCGGGTGCGGGGGCGCCTGGGGTGTCGGGGCGGTCTTTGGTTAATTTCTTTCTTTTTTTTCTTCTCTGCATATGTACCATTCCCTCCTCCTTTCCCCCCCCCCGTTCTTCTCTCAGTCTTTTTCTGTTTTCTTCCCGTGTTTGCCTTGTACCTCACGTCCATAAGAACTAGTTAATAAATTTTAGCAGGCATCAGTGACAATAAAATTTAGTAGAGGTTTGAAATGAATGTGATTTCTGACGTTTTTCTCCAAACGGTAAAATTATCTTTAACTTCATTATATCTTTATGATCCAGTAAATCAGTTACTATGATATTTCTCTGTTCAGGTGTGTGAGTATGGTGATAATAGTCGGATAGTGTTCACTGAAGAAAAGACCAGACCATCAAAACGGGATGTGTTAAGCTGGTTCAATTACTCCAGAGAGAGAGATGATGCCACTGTCAAAGCGTTTAGCGCCTGTAGATACTAATACTCGTATCCGTTCTTGCTCAACACACCAATATGGTATCTGAATGAGTCTTTGTGTTGTGGCCATGATCGCCCGACACTCCACTCTGCGAAGAAATTGGAACAAAGGATACATTGGATTTGTTTTTAACTCGACGGAATACTGCAGAATGTGTCATTTCCTTCTTTCGGTTGGGTGTATCATCATTTGTTTGAATGTTAATTTTATGCAAGTGCTCTTATTCGAACACACGTCAATAGTACACCCAAAAGTTAAAGTTCTCGTCTTCTGTGTACCTAACACCATCTTCACCAAGGGCCATTAGAGTGGTTAGCAGTACAATATGATGTTGTATCAAGTTTGAAGTGTAAACAAGTTCCTCGTCGCCGACACGTAGAATTTATTGAATTAACCCTGTGTTAAACATTTCAGTAAGGAAAGGATATAAAACTGAATATAGGCACTCAAAATGCGCCCGAATCATGATTCCTCCTCTTGCGTGGGACAAAGATGAACTGGACCTTCACCACCTGAACACGCTAATAGATTGCACTTATCTAGAAACACGTTTGTCACAAGTTATAAAATGTTAGTTACGAAGAGACTGAAACGAAAGATAGTCACACAAAATGCCCCAATCAACGATCATTTCTCCTTGCCAAAGAATAACCTGACTTCGTCACTTGGAACACGCCCCCGCCTAACCAGATCGCAAATTATCTAGAAACAAGTTGTACGCATTGCAGTACGCCCCGGCTTTTCATTAACTCCCGGTATTAAGGAAGCAGTGGCCGTATCTGTTACCAACGAAAACGGATGTGTTGCAACTAAAGAAAACACTTAAAATGCATGGTATTACAATAGAAAAAGATTTTTCATTAAAAAAAGAAAAAAAAAAAAAAGAAATCAAACTGTTTGGAAAATATACTTGGCCTACGAAAGTATTTTAACGTTAATTTCGTGAGAATTTTTGAGAGGTGTATCGCTAAACTTTATTTCATCTTTTGACAAAAGGACATTTGAACTGTCGCACGTGATGTAGAAAATGATTAAAAGAATAGCCAAAACCATGAATGGACTATTACGATTAAATGTGCAACGAGAGATTTCCACATAACATAATGTGGAAAATTCGATTTTGCACTGGGGGAATTTTTTCTTTTAAAATATCTGAAGGGATTAAAGGCCATATGAAAAAAGGGGGGGAAAGGGGGAAAAAAAACAAAATGAAATAGACCCTACTGAAATCACTTCCACGAGTTGAAAAACAAGTTGGATGTTTTACATTCTGTAAAAACAGTTTAAAAACGGAGAGTTCCAGGGGGAGGTGGCATTTGTTGGCAATTTCTGGAAAAAGACAAGCAAGGGTTTACATCCCTGGACAGAATTTCACAATTTAAAAGAATTCAGACCGGGATTCAAGAATTGTACTTAGGCTTTGTTAGTAAGATATTGATCTGGCAAGTGAAAAAATGGATTAGCTTATATTGAGGCTAATACGCATCAAATATGCAGAAAAAAAGCTGCTGTATTGTTGTCATAATAGATTCAACCATAAAGAATAAAGTAGACTAGACACTGAAAAAATTGACACTTTAAATGTGTCGCATTGGGGTCTTCATATGAGCATGTAAATGTGTCAAATTTGACACGGTTGATGTGTCAAATGACATATCTTTAGGCACGTTTAGGGTGTCAGACGACACATTCATGGTACCTTTAGGGCGTCAGAATGGGACACCTTTAGAGTTGCCAAGACAAGTGTGGAGGTAGTCAATGGAGACTCCCCCCCCCCCCCCCCCCCCCCCCCCCCAAAGGTGTTCATTCTAGCTTGACACCCTAAAGTGTCATTCTGACAGCATCAATGTGTCAAAAGTGTAAAATTGACAACCGTTAGATTGTTCCTCTGAAGACCCAAAATCCGACACCGTTAAAGTGTCAATATCAATTTTTTTTTAAGTGTACGTTCAACGTGCAGCCTAACCATACTGAACCAATTCGAAATAAATTAGATTCTGCTTGATTAGGTGTATGGTTTTATCGATTCTAAATCGTAGGCACTTCTCAACTGTGTGTTCTTATCGTTGTAACATTATTGCTCAAGACACAAACTATGCGGAAACTTTACTTTTTACCTTTAAATTCAACATTCGTGATAAAGACAACAGATACGTGAACTTCTAATTACCTTTTCTTAGACTCAGAGATTTCCTCCAACCCGAGACAAATAAGTAGTGATCCTACGCATCGTTCAACACAAGAGCAGTGAATGCCACATCGACTGATTCTACGACGATGGAGACTACTGAAGCGGGACAGTATGAAATCAAGACAAATAATATACAGATGCAATGATATCCGAGTTACAAACTGTTGTCGGGATGGTCCTTTTGAACATGTCGATTTTGAATGTTCATATGACGTTAACGTCGTAAGTGAACTAGGAAGCCCCATAACCTAATTTCCTAGCTACGCATAACCCCCGCAAGCGCGCGCACGTGGCTGTAAGCCTGCTAAAAAACTAACACGGAGATCCGTCTGCTCATTCAGTCCACAGGTTAAGGGTGTTTAGCCGGCTGACTATGTTTTCAGTGTAGAACTTATGGATCCACCTTTTTTCACATTCATGAGGGAAAATGAATATAATATTAAAAGAAACAACATACAGAGTTGAACTTAAAAAGGAATTTTATTATGGGGAGATCCAGCAATTTTTTGGAAAAAAATTTTAAAGATTTGATGACGTCACGGCATGATTGAGTTTATTGTTTGCCTCGGGGGAACCATTCAGGTAAAAAAAATGAAGTCTAACGTATTCCCTGACAATTGGAAAAAAAACAACCGATTATCGTCATCGTACGTCGGTTTTTGAATCAGTAGGGAAAAGGTAAAGTTTGTTACGTTTAGACCAGAAGTAAAAACGGTGTCTTTTGGAAAACATAATAGCACTTTGGCAGAGGGTTCATGTACAGACTTCATTTAACATAGTCGGATTGATATATAGCGGTCGCCCCCGAAGAGAGCAAAAGATATCTGATACCGACACGTGACCTGGTACCTGACTAGTGACACCAAACTATTCATCTCGTTACCGTTTCTAACTACAATACGGCAAAACAACAAGCATTCTGTATCTCTGTTGTAACAGCGTAATCGATCAAGATATCAAGATATAAGACTATACATGTGGTTCTGTACAGGGAGGGTAGGACACGCCTCTGCTCGATTTGGCATTGGGATTTCCCAAACGGTAATTTGTGAAACTGCTACATGCATTAACTATGGGCCAGTCTCGGTCCCCGTGACATTAAAAATCATCTCTTAAACCTTGTTCCAAAAATCCTTAGTAATATCATGATAAATTAAGAAAAAAAAATATGAAATTCACATCAATCATGTCTTCTGTTAAATACCTGTGCATAACTCAACTCCAGAAACGCCTGCAAAATAATCTCTATCAAACATAATACCCTTGAACATACGCGCCATGCTACAAGATGTTGCTCTGTAGCCTTGCGCACCGATACATTCTAAAATCAAAACAGCCCTATTATATTATTATACACCCCAAAACCATTGCACCGTTTTGTTTTTGTGGGTTGTGTGGGGGTTTGTTATTTTTTTGTTTTTTTGAATTGCACGTACCCATACACAGAATAACGTTGACCGATATACGAGGCCTATTGGGTATTGTGCTGAAACAAAACAAAGGATTCGGTATATAATGAAGAACAGAATATCAGGTGGATTGCATTTTCCACATCATAGGTCTTATAGTGTTTCATTTTTGTTGATTAAAATATTATTCTTATTTCTGTATTAAACTATGAGAAAATCATAGAAGGAAAAAGTACCTTAGTTAATCATCGAATACGAAAAGTATTTCGCCTAGTGCTATAATGAGATGTTTTGTCAATGGCATGTTTTTTGTGCATGCTTAGAACATTTCTAGAAAGCTACTATAAATAGTTTGGGGTTTTCCTGGGATTTTCCGAGGTATGGTTCAAGTTAGAGAATGCAAAATAGGTAGTTTTTCAATAGATATCATTAACGTTAGCATCTAATTGTATCTAATGAAGGGATGTATGCCTTTCTTTGAGATGGGTGAATCTAGTCTGTGGGTAGCATAGCTGAACTTACTAGAACATGTCCAGTAGTTTGGTTCTGCAGATCAGAGTTGGTAGATCAGATTGCTAGGATCTATAAGTAATATCATGATCCTAAATAAATCGGCATAGACACTCGATCAACGAAGTGTAAGCATACTGCATTAAATATTTTACTTATGAAATTCTGTGCCGTCTACGCTCTTCCCGATTACGTCCTACTGCATAAATAACTAGGGTGACTTATGTAAATGGTGGCCGCTATAACTACGCCATGCGAAATTGTAATTGGGCATTTGTGACACAGTGTCACCCGCCTGGTAATATGTCTACCACATCAATTGTAAAGTAAGCTCTCGTCTACTGTCATATTTTGAAGCTTGAAAGCTACAGTTGTGGAATAGAAATGATTCCATTTTCCATAAAAGTGGGCAATGTACGACTTCGTGGACATACTGGACCCAAGTACACTCGCGGCCCATATTTGGGTGCCAGTCCAAGATGGGGATACACTGCGATTACTCACTTTTGAATGTGCACTCTTATTTTTAAGAATGTTATAAAATTGAACAAATATCCATATTTATTAAAACAATATTAAAGTAGATTAAGTTGCATTCGTTTTTTAAAATGACCCCACATGTATTTTATTCAAGTTTTCAATATCGATTACTCTTTGATGCAGTTTGCAAACCACAGCCACTTGGCATGGAAAGTGTACTATACACCTAAAAAAAATGTATAATCTAAAAAAATTGGTTAATATGAAATTCAAATAAGTCATTCTTACTTGACATAATGTTAAAGAACAAAGACTCAGCTTTCAATTGTGGTTTGTTTCATCTCATTTGCTTTTGTACAATCCACAGATATAATCAATTTAGTGCGATATAAAAATCGATTTTGTGCCTTTTTATTGCATGGCAGAGTTGTTTCGTCCAGCTATGCCATGCTCTCAAAAGATGGCAACTTGACAAAAAGAAACAACCAGAATTAAATTTAGTAAACAAAGGAAGTCTACTAGTAAGTTTTTAATCGTCAACATAATATTTCAATTTAAAAATCTTCTTTTCATAAATGAACAAACAATACCAAATATTTATTGCACTCCATGAAATGGAGCTTTGAATTTATTACGAGATTGGTGCTGTTAAAATGCATGCCATAAGGAATGTAGTTGCAACCAAAATAAACACTCCCAAATCCAAGAAATGGTTTAAAATATTGGGCACTATCTTTGTTGCATTTCTAATTGTTGAAGTCAATAAAATTTGAATCTGGAAGGCAAGTATCAAAGTGGTGGTAGAATTTGCGTTTCATGATACTTCAAGATCATAGAAACTCTCTCCTCCAGATTGCTGTTACGCCGGTTGTACGCTTCATTCTTCATCTGAAAAACAACAGCATGTGGAATGTTAGTTCACTTTATCTAAAGGCGCAGAACTTACTGATCATAACTTCCACCATTATGTAACTGTTTCGTTATCTTTTAGAGTTTCTATGAGTTAATCCATTTTTAAGAATTTCATATCTGTTCAAGTGTGAATCTTATGTTTACTAAGTTCGTTCACCCGGGGGTGTGTTTCACTCAACCAGAAGTGGGCCCAAACACGATTTGTGTCCGGCAGTAAACTGGAGTTATCTCTCTTGAAATAAGCAATTGGTCTTTGTCCTGATATGATATACAACACTTGCTAACTCATTTTTTTTTTAAAAAAAAAAAAATCGTTTTTGATTGTACCATTTTTTTGAACAGTGCTGTATAGTGAAATGCCGCAAATTACTGCATCGCGTTCACTGAACACCGACCTCCCTATGATGGCAGATTAAATGGCGTAAACATTGCTCTCACTTGATACTGCTGATGATCCAAATCCCTGGATTAGAGTAGAATCAGGATTCCTTACCCAGGTGCACAACTTAATACCAAAGGAGGAATGGGTAATAACAATTTACTTTCAGATTAACTCTACCAGTAGTGGGAGATTGAATACCATAAAGGATATGACCAAGGAGGAAGGAAGGTATTTAGCGGTTGCTTCAAATTTAACCACCGGTTGTGCTCGCCAGTTCCGCCCGGTCATTTCCGGTTGCAACGGTTTTCTATTGTTTTGACCAATGAACACTATTTAAGGTGTTGGCATTATGATTTGGTTCCTAATGTGTACCGGCAAGCCGACTTTAATAAAATCGGAGATGAACATAAGCGTGCGTTCGTTTGCGATTTAAGCGTCTCGCAAAAATCATGAGCAATTTTCCACCTCTGCGTTTACGCGAATTGTTAAAGCGTTCGTAATATCGCGTAGAGCTTGATGTTGCTAGGACTTGTATAAGAACGCGCCTGATAATTACGCGTCTCACATTTCACGCACCCATTTTTTGCTTTTGCTGTGTGTGGACATATAGGCCGTAAAATAATGCGAATGACGCCTCGTCTCTAGTGAAGACGGAAATTTCCCTTAAAATTGTTCCTTTTTAGACGATTTTTTCAGGAAACTAATACGGTGGACACCTGACACCATTTTTATTTCGGTATTTTCAAGTATGCAACTTAGACCTAAACATATGTGAAAATCAGGAAAACGTTCGGGCCCCTTTATCTTTTTTTTGAGGCAAGTAAGTATCGGTAAATCACTTTCCCCATAGTGTTGCGTGGGAAAATAATGTCCAAATTTGAGCAAAAATGTACTTTTGAAGTTTTTTTCTCAAAAACGAATATGGTAAGCCATATTTTTCATGATTTGGTTTATCAGCCACAAATGAATGTACTATATATCAATTGAAAGAAAGAAATTCTTCGGCCCATTTAAATCCTGATGCCAAAACCAATCAATCAATTTGTTACAAATTTCACATAAACATAATACAAATTACCATTAACATTAAAACAATGAAAATGATGGAGGAGATGGCCAAAAGGCCAATAAGGCCAAAGGCGGCCATCCCCTAAAACTTAAAACTTACTACAAACTACGAAAAAGACATGATAAGGGTGAAAAAATAACCAAATAAGACATATGCCCAAGATAAACAAATTTAAAAAATCAAAAAACACAAAAACACAAACCTTTATTTTTGTTATTGATTTCTAAAATGTTTAGCTGAATTTTGAAACTTTTACATTTTCATGTAATGAATTCCAAGAATGGTCCGGATGTTCTAATTGATGAATCTGAAAAACTTTTTTGTTTTGGTAAAACTTATAAATCATTGGTATTCATCGTATTATAAATTATGAATGGGCATTACGCCGAATAAAAATACCCCATTGAAGGAGATTGGGACGTTGATTTGTAATGTACGGAATAAGACCAATCCAAGTTGTTGTAAGTGTCAAAAATATAAGATGTTGTGATCAGAAAATAATGGTGCGGTATGGCTTCTATAATGCGGCATTTGATATTTTCTAAGAGCCCATTTTGGAAGTTGAAGGTTTATTTAGTAAATTTTTGGCGCGTTACCCCATGCTAGAATAGGATAATTTAAATAAGGTTTTAAAAAAAAACAAAGAGGACATATAGGAAGTAAAATACGAACTGGGAAAAATGTTTAAGCTTGTTAATGATACCAATGTTTCGTGATAATGTTTTTGATATACCATTCATTATGTTGTTTCCAAAGTAGGTTTTCACAATTATAACCCCTAAAATTTAGTTGATGATACTCTTTGTAAAGGACACATTGGTAAGACAATGCTATTTAAGTGGTTTTCGCGTAAAAAAAATTATCCACTTGAAGATTTTCCAAGCACCAATATTGCTGTCATATGCGGAGTTCCTAAAAACCCTATAATTTGTTTTTGAAGCATAACGGACAATTTATTATCTCTAAAGCGTGCTTACTTAACCAATTCGTTAGTAATTGATTTAGACTCAATAATCTGTGTGAATACGTGATAGTCGTATCATCTGCAAATAATAAAAAATCTAGTACATCTTGAACACTTACTAATATCATTAACATATAGTATAAAAAAATACAGGGGCCAAGTATGTCCTGAGGAACACCAACAAAGATATTTTTGAATTGGGATGGTTTTGAATTATATCGTACAAACTGCTTTCTATTGCTTAAATAATTTGAAAACCATGTATAAACAATTCCACGGAAACAATAATGGTTTAATTTATGAAGTATATATCGTTGGTCAATAGTGTCAAATGCTTTTGACAGGTCCTAGAAAAATTCCAATGTTGTTGCTTTGTTTTCTACCGCTGTACTGATTATATCAACTACTTTGTTATGGCATATAGTTGAAATGTTTTTTCCTGAATCAAAATTGTTTTTCATTAAGTATTCATATGTGTGTATAAACTCATGCATCTATTGAAAACCAATCTTTCTAAAATTAGAACTGTCGTAGGAGTGAGCTTGTCGTATTTTGAAAATAGGTCAGTATCATCTTTTTTATTTAAAGGGCTCGACTGCGCTACTTTTAGGTCTTCACGGACTATACCTGTGGGAATGAAAGGTTGAATATTGCCGTAATTGAGGTACATTTCATTAAGCAATTTGTTTGATTATAAAATTACCGAAGCCGCCATCCTGGGCTCTTGTTTGGTTAAAGGTGTTTTGAAAGAGAGATTCACATAACAGGTGTCCCTTAAAAATGTGAAAAAATCTCTAATTTTTGCAAGAATGTAAAGATTTTATCAGAAATGTCCCATGTGAAAGGATTAGCTGAAAAATATTTCTTTGGTACAAAAATTGTGCAAGTCTAATTTTCGTATAGGCGCAAAAATACAAAATTCAGCCTATTTTTTAATTGAAATTAAGCGAATGAAAATCGCATTTTGTTTTCACTTCAAGGCATTTCCTGAACCAAAGACAAGGTAAGAATCTATAGGGTGTCTTATCTATATGAAATCACTACCTATGGACACAAGATATGGGTCCCCCAAAATTCTCGTTGCACCTTTTAAAGTGGCTAATAATTCTATTATTTCATTCTGAAACATGGTTTCATGACATACTGCCACTCATAGGATTGTTTAGGTTAATTGAATTTTTTTCCAGAACTATGACTGTTAGACGCAAGTTTTGGGCCTTCTATATTTCACAACGAAATTGAGAAATTATAAAATTCATTTGCAAATTTCTTGTGAATTTGATACGGTTATTCCTGGATCAGTTTTAAATTTTGATTTTGTAAGTTTTCCTTTTCCACGCCCAATAATATTATTGATCGTTTTCCATGTTGTCTGTAACCAAAGACACGGTAAGAAAATCTATTGGGGGTCTTATCTATATGAAATCAATACATATGACACAAATATGGGTCCCCCAAAATCTCTCGTTGCACCTTTAAAGTGCTAATAATTTCTATTATTTCATTTGAAACTATTGGTTCATGAAATACTGCACTCATTAGGTTGTTTTAGGTAATCGGAATATTTTTCCCAGAACTATGAATGTTAGACGCAAGTTTTTGGCCTATATTCACAAGAAATTCATTAATTCATTTGCCAATTTCTTGTGAATTGGATTACGGTTTATTCCTGTTGTATCAGTTTTAAATTTGTTGTAAAGTTTTACTTTTTCCACGCCCAATCACATGATTGATCGTTTTCCATGTTTGGCGCATATTATTTGGAATGTCAAATTTTGTTAAATAATAATCACGGTTAAATTCTCTTAATGAAAAATGTGCACTTTATTTCTATAGATCTTAAATTGTTGATTTGTAGTAGTATTTAGGACATGCAAAGATATTCTTTATATAAGTGGTTCTTTTTGTTAATGACTTAGAACAAAACCTTTCGTTATCAATGGTGATTTGGGTTATTTGCTTCTCCTATTGATACATTTTGGCAAGGGAATACAACACCTTAACCGACATGAGCCGTCGATTCACCCACTGGTTGAGTTTTTGAAGCCAGGCCTTTTCTAAAGAAAATGGTTTATTTAATCTAGTATCGTAGCCCGTAGGCTAAATTGCCAGAGACATACAAGCCAACTTATTAAACAGAACAAATGCAACTCGTCGAGGCAGTACTTTAATCGGCGCCATGTTGCAACAACCTCCAAACACTAACGCAAACACACCGCGTCGCGCAATGGGAGTGAGAGCTTCATTTGCCCATGGGGAGAGTGCTAATTCTGAGTTACAAAAATCAATCTCACCTATACAAATTAAATCCAGAATTGAGTCCCAGAATAAATTCAGCAAGTATCCCAACCGAGATTTGAACCGGGGACCGGGACCCCTTGGGGTTTAAAGACAAACTTTGTAAGGGATTATTTCAAAACTACCAAAAATCATGTCGGTTTGCTGCGTTCAGTGCGGTTGACCCTCTTTAACTTGTTTTTAGAGAACAAGGAAACCCAATTTAAAAAAAAATAATAAAATCGCGCAGAACCGGCGGAGCCGCCATCACTCTCGGATGAGTTTTGAAGCCTTAACCTAACCGCCGCCACCTCTTCTTAAAATAATACATGACATGTCACGTGTCTTCCTACGTGACTTGTAACAGCTTCATCTATCCGTTCAGACATATGTCCACCGTAATTTTAAAAAAAATATAAAACAAATCTAACACTGTTTTTCGACGACTCTCAAGGGAGATAAAGCAAATTGTTTTTTCACTCCAGTTCTATGCGAAAGCCTAATCTTTCTGTCGTCCTTTTTACAATTGAGAATGTGCATGTTCACCAACCAACCCATATTTTAATTACACCTATACGGGCAATCTTTACAGTGCCTATTTGGGTCTTGCTGTACCCAACCTGACCATCTTGACACAACTTTTTTTTCTTTTTCTGACACACGTGCCTTATGAATTCGGAAACCTTAACGGAAATAAACGTGTGTTTTATATTTTCCGTCAAGGTGTTTCCGAATTCAAGGTGTGCCAAAAAACCCTCAGATAGGTCAGGTTAGGGAAACGCTCGCATAGTATGGGAAGGATGGTTAGGCGTCAAGTGCGCTAATATTATTCCACGACTGGTGTGGCTTTCCACAACCCAGTTCCACTATTTCGCTTCCACTAATTTGATAAGATGGCCACTATGATTGTCAAAAAACACAGGCTAGCCCGTCCACTACATTAGATCCGGTTTCCACACTTTAATTATACCTTTCAATTGTTATGGTACTTCACTGCAACGACGACGCACGGCCTCGTTAGATCAATATGTTCACTTTATTTGTCCAATACGATTTACAATAACATCACACACTTTGTTATACAGTCCTTGCTTGCGAGCCGGGTTCTGCCTCATGCGTGTCTATCTGTAAATGACACTAAAGACAGATGATTTGATCTGGTTTTATAGAACATTACGTTTTTTCATAACTTTATAATAATTTCTATTCACCCCATATAGCACTTTTACTGGTTACAACAAGCTGAACGCGAAACCAACACGTCATTTTGATCGGAAAACCTCAACCTTGGAGCAAGTAAGATCGTTTGGCTTAACTTGAAAGCCTACTTCATTAGTTTGGTGAATTTTTCTCTGGGTTGTGCTAATCACAATTTTACTCACTCATAACAGAAAATCGTCATACGAGACTTTGAGCGACTTGAATCAAACTAAAGGAGTTTATCTCATTTTTGGCCAATCATTTGCTTACAATTTGCTTACATGTATCATTGCAATTTACTCTTTTAAATTCCTTCGGTTTACATTAATTGTCATGATTGTTAACGCGTACTTACACTTTGCTTTAATTTTATCATAATTGTACTTCCATATTTTCTTCTGACAAAAGCCTGTTTAGTCCTGTGTTACGAATTTAAAGCTACATAAACTTTTTCTTTTGCCTGATGAGCCCGGTTATGGATCAATATGCGGTGGCGGTTGAATGCACAACACCACATACGATCACCCGCCTATCTATCTCCCCGATACGCGTTGTACACCATGCAAAATGTTTGTCGCCGTATACTTTCCGGGAGGTCTTACTCATTGTTTGCCTATTGTCGCGATGAAAATAATCACAAGTAGAACACGCCCAATCTCGGGTCCATTCTGTAGTAAATAGTTCAGTTTTCACCTTTATAAAAACCGCGTAATTGTCCATGAGTTCTTATCGATTACATATTTACTATCTTTATGTATAAATTTTATTCTATATTAAAGATAATTCGTAGTTAATTTAACCTATATAAAAAAAACTGAGTATTGTCCATGAGTGCTTAATTCGATTTTAATATTAATATAACTTAGTATATTAATGTCTATTACTACAGAATGGACCCGAGATGACGTGTTCTATCTTGTGATTAAGCATAGAATATATTCCCTACTTGTGATTAAGCCTAATATTTTAAAACCAAAAATGATTAGTTGTTTCAAAAGTTCGGTTTTTCTGTTCTATGCGGGCCGGTTCTGCCTCTTAGTGTGTCTTATGTAAATGACCCAAAACGGATGATTTTGAACCTGGTTTTATAGAACATTACGTAAAAAATTTAATGAATTTCACCTATAGCACGTTTTTTAAAGTTATAAGGTTAACGCGACCAACACGTCATTCTGATCGGAAAACCAACCTCAACCTCGGAACCAGTACAGATCGTTGGCATAACTTGAAAGCCTACTTCATTAGTTTGTGCATTTTCTCTGGTTAGTGCTATCAATTTTACTCACTCATAACAGAAACCCTTAATTTACATGTTTTTCATGCCACGGATTTCGTTATGTTTAATCCGAAACGGAGACTTTGAGCTAACTATGAAAATCAAACTAGAATGAGTTGATTTTATTTTGGGCCAATAAATTTTGCTTACAATTTGTTTGCTTACATTTATTACATTTGTATTTACTCTCCTTTAAATCCCTTTCGGGTTACATTAATTGTCATGATTGTGAACGTCTTACGACGTTGCTATTTGCTTTATTTTATCTATTGTACTTCCACATTTCTTCTGACAAACTTTAGTCTGTGTTAGAATTTAAAAGCTACTAAACTTTCTTTTGCCTGATGAGCCCGTGCAATGATCAATGCGGTGCGGTTAATGCCAAACCCCATTACGACAACCGGCATATTTTTCCACCGATAAGCCGTTTAACACAAGGCATGTTTTGCGCCGTATTTTCGCTGGGAGGTCTTACTCATGGTTCCTATTGATTGTCGCGGTAAAAATAATCACAATGTAGAACACGTCCAATCCGGGCTCATGCTGTATTAATATTAAGTTTTAACCTTATAAAAAAACTGAGTATTTTCCATGAGTTCTTAATTATCGATTTTAAATATTTAATATACTTTATGGGTTATAAATTTTATTTCTATAATAACAGAGAATTCGTAGTTAATTTAAGAAGCTATAGATTTTTAAACACCAAAATGATTATATGGTCAAAAAGTTTCTTTTTTCCTGTGTTCGTAGCACGAGGCAGAACCCGGCTCGCTCTATATGTCAATGACCTAAAGACGATGAGTGAACTGGTTTTTGAACATTACGTAAAAACTTTTAATGAATTTCACCCATATGCACGTTTTAATAGTTATAAGGTTAACGGGGGCAACCAACACGGGTCATTTTGGGGATCGAAAACCTCAACCTCTGGAGCATAAAGATCGTTGGCATAACTTGAAAGCCTACTTCATTAGTTTTGATGCCAAAGTTGCTCTGGTTTTGTGCTTATACATTGTACTTCACTCATAACAGAAACCCTTTAATTTACATGTTTTTTTCACATGCCAACGAATTTCGTTTATGTTTAATAATCCGAAAACGGAGACTTTGAGCTACTATAATCAAAACTAGAAATGATTGAATTTTAGGTTAGCCAATAAATTTTGCTTACAAGTTGCTACTTTAATGCATTGCTGTTACTCTTAATCCCTTTGGTTTCGGGTTCCATTCAATTGTCATGATTGTTAACGCTAAGTTCACTTTGGCTTTATTTTATGTGATTCCGTATTTCTTTTCTTCTGACAGGAAATGTTATCTTGTTAGGAATTTAATGCTACATGAACTTTCTTTTACCTGATGAGCCCGGTGTATAACCGGTGCGGTTGAATGCACACCGCAGATACAATCGCACGCCGGCATATCTCCACGATAACGCGTTAACACAATGCCAATGTTTGCGGCCGTATTTTCCGGGGAGTTTACTCACCTGTTTGCCTATTGTCACACGGTAAAATCTCACAAAGTTAAACCACTAGTAATAGTTAATTTTCCCCTTATCAAAGTTTTCCTGGTTTTAATCATTTAAATTTAATATAGGCCTACTTTATTTTATCAACTTTATTATTAATATTCAGCCAGATTAAAGATAATTCGTAGTTAAATTCTAAGCCTATATATTTTAAAACCAAAATGATTAGCTGTTGCAGGAAGTTTTTGTTTTCTGTTATCTTTCCACAGGGCACCTTCCGGCCCCTTCTGTGAATTTATATCATATGCTCATATTGACAAGCATATCTAATAGATTATACTGTTACACTGTAATGGGTACACATATATTCCTTCCGTATAATCCAAAACTCGACAATATAATTTGCGATATGGTTGTCATAGACTTTTTTCTAAATTTTAATGTCTTCCTGGCTTTCTCTCGTTGTGTCCCTCTCATTCACGTGTTGAATCCCTAGCTTGTAACATGTGAGGTATAATAACTCCATGCTTGTATAAATCTTCAAAAAAGAATCAATCACTCTTTTTCACGTACTTCATTTGTCTTATTTAAAATTTGATGTCGAATCACGTTTTTTAAAACACATATACCATAATTCCATGGTTTTACAATCTTAGTTTTTCCTTTCCCTCAGAATATTGATTCTAAAATCATAACAAGACCGACTGACTGTAGTGAGTCTTTTTCCATTACCATACACAACGGTTTCTTCGATTTTAATTTATTGGCCAAACTTGAGTGTCTGTTACCGGGAGGCCGTAAATCGATTTGCGGTATTGTTGTCAAAGTTGCTTTCAAATGCTGATTGTCTGCAAATCCCACGACCGCCGAACAAACAAAGAAAAGTTAATTAGGTTCTTCGTACAACACCGATAAGTCGCGATTCCACCACTACTTAGTGGAACTCACATCAGTAAGTAATGCAAAACAGACAGGCACGCTAAAGCATTTCCAATACAATTATAGTGGTAATTGGCTTGTGGTGAATAATACCGCCTACACGCCTAAGAACCATGGCAATTTACACTCATTCACATTCACCAATCTCAATAGTCTTCGGTACACAACTGTCCAAAACCACTCATACAAATTTTGGACTACATTAAATTAACCATAATTCAACTATTTTTCTATTTGAAGTATCAAAATAGTTTCTTTCGGTATCTATATCTATTTTAGGCAATAATCCCATTTAAAGTGGGCAACCTTTTGAAGGGGTATTCGTGATCCACAGCCTCGTCCCCCGCTTAACCTAAACAAATTTTTATATCACCCACCTTGAATCATTTCTATATATAGGTGTGCCTAATCTTAAGGTGCTCTCCTCGGGATTAAAAATTCTGAATCTACAAGGGCGGAAGTTACAACACGTTGCCTATGTGGCACCGTACTCTAATGTAACGAGTGAAAATTTCAACTCCCTAAAAGATGGAAACTCTTGTAAACCACTCGAAAATGAGTGAAAGAGCGAATGTCCACTCAAAAAGTACCACATCACGCCAAAAAGAGTGGATTTCCCACTCATTTCCAGTGTTGTCCTTCGATTCACTCCTCAAAAAGTGTTGTCCTTTCTTTTAACTCTTCTCAAACGAGTGGAAAATCCACTCTTTCTTTCTGAGTGGAAATTCCGCGGGTCTTTTCCACTCATACTTGAGTGGTCTCAAAGTTTTCACCCTCTTGGGGAGTGAAATTTCAACTCGTTTACATTTAGAGAGTAATAGTAAACATTTGCTTGTGACAATCAAAACGCATCGACGGGAGTTAACTGAAACTTCGAACTTACCTCTTGTCCTGTGAATATCTAGTGAACCTAACATAATGAGGTTGCAAGGATCGCGAATTTACAAATTATTGCCATGGCTAATGTGGATTTCACATTCCTCATACTCAACCCTTCAATCCACAATTCAACACAACCCCTCAATAAATTAGAGGATCCTTTCACGGAACGTAAATTATGTTGAATGTATTTTGTTTTGTCCCTCTAGATCACCAAGCATGCAAAGAATACAATACATGCGCTGTTCACCTGAACATTTCAGATATTTCATGCATGTATTCTTGTTTCGTGTGCACGCTTGGATTGTTCTGGAGGAAAGGTCTGACCAAGTTAACCTCTTGATCTACCGTGAAAGCTTCCTATACACCATTCCCTTTTCCCTGTTTTCTCAATACAGTTGTTTAATAACCAATACGATGAACTACACCTGTTACTATTGAATTTGATAAATTTGTTACTCTACACCATCCATACAAGTGGAACAGTACAGTACATAGAAAACTGGTGGTGATCTCGCTCGACGATGTAGATGTAGAATGGAGATATTGGGTTGCGGGCCTGTAATGGGGCATCAGTGAAGGGCAAATGTGGGCCATCTTGCCGAACTGGCACCTTTTTTTCACGTGAATGGTACTATGGTCATTGGAAAACACAACTGTAAACAACCCGAATGGAGTACGAAAAAAAAAATCTTCCTTTCTATTTCATTATAGTAGGGTTATAAATTAGAATCCCATTCTAGAAGCTTAGGGAAGAAGGTTTGGAGAGGCGGTATCGATATCAGTCTTATTTCAAGTAAGTAATAGGATTTCGCCATTTTTAGTTGGGCTTCACATGATCGCATGCAAATAAAATGCATGCACTTCACCCAAAAACCGATTATTTTAAGATGTGCACCAAATTCTCTCCGGGCCCCAAATGACAAACAACTGTCTCGAAGGCCTTTTTAAATAACTTGGTTCATAATTGTAGGAAATTATACAATTGCATGCTGAAAGAAATTCAAACAAAAGTTAACGTCCATACCATATACGTTTGAAAACAAATTTTGAATAGCACCACCAAAATTCTTATTTTTATGCTAATTTAGTAAAAAACGCCATGGTCGATTTGATTTATTTCCTACCAGACGGTGCCTTTTAAATATGAAAAACGGTCGCATGCAGTCAAATTATTGAGTTTAAAAATTTTTTAATTTTTCTTTTTTTATAATATTTTTAATCTTATTGAGTGTGCAATCCGGAATAAATTGTGAATTTTGATATTCAAGTACTTATATACATTGATATCAAAAAAAAATTGATGGAAGCACTTGCACAGCAACTCATTCATGGCCCCAGCTTTTGGATTTCAGATTACACCATGGGTAAATTTTTAAAAATTCCGATTGTGGTTGAAAAGCACCCATTTGTCTGTCTGGTTCCCGTATCCCGCTAATTGACATTTAACTCATTTTTGCATGGAACCGGTTCAAACATGTAGTACTCTTTAGGGCTGGTTTCCTTAAAGAGATGGGGTCTAGTAAAACATTACACGGGGTCAATTTTTTAACTTGATCCATCATGTTGAAGGGTATACCACAACATTACATTACTTTGGCTAAAACCATAAGGATTCCCAAAAAGGTATAGTTTGTACTGTCTGCAGCCTAAAGCTTTGGAGTCATAAGCTAAAAACATCAGCAATCAATAAAAAGAGTCCATTTCACTTGTACAGACTTTTAAGTGCTCCAATTTGGATAAAATTTGCAAATTATTTCTAGAGCACCATTATACAGCACTTGGGTTTTTCAGGTCCTTGTCCCGGCTGGGTACATATTTAATCACAACCTTTTGTATCTAGAAATAGAAAAAAAAACTTATCAACTTACAGACAAAACAATAATGAAGCAAGGAAATTATATCCAAAACTTCGAAGCTCCAGGATTATAAGCCAACACTCATAAAATTAATGGTAAGAATAATAAAATAGTCTATACTTAATTGTTTTTATTAAAAATGGCAAAACTTTAAATTGGCGGATGTGATTTGACGAGTCTCCTCTAGAGCTCGCTATAATTTTAGATTACTTTTAGTCATTTGACGGATTCAAATATCATGCCATGAATATCATTTGTTATTTTGATTCATTCTGTTGACAGGAAGTGCCATTTTTAAATATCAAATCTTGTATAGGAGTACAATTACATCCGGCATCGGTTCCATCCAACTCGTTTCGTTTTTATTGGCGGATGAATATAATTGTTATTGTTAAAATTCTACCAAAACGATACACAAATATATAGCCCTAAAATCACTAAAACCCACTTTTAACCACACGTGTCAAATTTTGGGCAAAATCCTTCATTTCAGTCGATTTCATAGCGGCCATCCAACCAGCCATAACAGGCCGAAAGCTTTCAGCCACCCACAACTCTCTTAAGTCTAGCGGCACTTTCAGGTCATACTAAGGAAGCGGTACGCTATGGACTGAAAAGCCTACATACCGTGGCCCGGCTAGGTGACTTTTCACCAAAAGATCTAGGGCGACTTTCGCGGACCAATGAAGCGGTCCGCTCTGGCTTGTTTTTTTTCTCATTTTGGAGAAGTCTATCTCCGTGGCCCGGCTGGATGACTTTCACTGCCGTTGCCAGCTAGGTGACTTTTCACTGAAAGATTACTAAAAGATCTATGGCGACTATATCACGCTGACCAAGGAACGGTCCGCTCTGGCCTTAGTTTCTTTTTACTAAGTCTATCTGCCGTGGCCCGGTTAGATGACTTTTTCACTGCCGTGGCCTGCCTAGGTGACTTTTCACCAAAAGATGTAGGAGGGGGCGACTTTCCGCTGACAGGAAGCGGTCCGCTCGGACTTTGGTCACCATTTTTGAAAAGTCCGACCTGCCGTGGCCCTGCTTGATACTTTTCACTGCCGTGCCCCGCCTAGGTGACTTTTCACCGAAAGATCACTAAAAGATCTAGGCGACTTTCCGCTGAACAAGGAAGCGGTCCGCTTGGACTTTGTTCCTTTTTGAAAGTCTACCTGCCGTGGGCACCTGCCTGTGACTTTTCACTGACGTCACTAAAAGATCTAGGGCGACTTTCCGCTTAAACAAGGCAGCGGTCCGCTCTGGACTTAATAATTTCATTTTTGCAAAGACTACCTACTACCTGCCGTGGTGCCCGCTAGGTGGACTTTTCACTGGTGGCGTTGCCACGGGCTAGGTGACTTTTCACTGAAAGCACACTAAAAGATCATGGGCGACTTTCCGCTGACCAAGTAAGCGTCCGCTCTGGTACTTAGTTCATTTGAAAGTC
>JAMKCH010024515.1:0-31223 GCA_023653785.1 Ophioderma brevispina
TAGCATATATATAATTAATGCGCATTTGCAATAGCAGGTATATAGCAAGCAACTTGTAAGCAGTTAGTGTTTCATTAGACTTTCCATTATCAACTTATTATTTATCTAAGAAAAGCCTAATAAAATAATCACAATCACAAGACAAAATCATGGTCAAAAGTAACTTAATTACTCATAAGAACAATTTTCATGCAACTCTTTCAGCCAATTCACAGTTTCACACATCTTACACTCTGAAGAGAGCATCAGCATTTTTTGTTTTGAACCCCATTTCTATAGACAATTTCAAAAGAATATGGTTGCAAAGCAAGGCTCCAGCGTTCTAGTCTGTCATTGGTTGAATTGTTTCTCTGCAACCATTGAAGTGCTCTGTTGTCTGTTTCAACCCTGAATTGCGTACCCAGGAGGTAGTTGTTCCATTTCTTCAGTGCGGATATTATAGCAAGACATTCTTTCTCGTTTGTGCTGTAGTTTCGCTCTCTGTCATTTAGTCTTCTGCTATAATAGGCTACTGGATGTTCATGTCCTTTGTCATCCAACTGTGCCAGAATGCCCCCAATTCCTACTTTAGAAGCATCTGTCTGCACAATAAAGGGTCTGGTGAAATCTGGGCTCTGCAATACAGGATCTGTTGTGAGTGTATTCTTCAGAGCAACAAATGCGTTCTCACATTCCAAGGTCCAACTGACTACATTTGGAAGGTTTTTCTTGAGTAGTCTGTACAATGGGTCTGCTATCTCAGAACATCGTGGTATGTAGCTTCTGTAATAACCAGTTAAGCCTAAAAACCCCTTGACATGAGTTTTAGTAACTGGTCTGGGATAGTTGCACACATCTTCAATCTTCTCTGGACTTGGGCGTGTAGCACCTCCACCAATCTGATGACCAAGGAAGATGACTTTCTGACCAAACAGAGAACATTTCTTTGGCTTAGCGGTTAAACCAGCACTCTTTAACCTAGTCAGCACATTTTCCAGATGTTCTAGGTGTTCTGCCCAAGTCTGAGAGAAAATGACTAGATCATCGACATAAGCTTTAGCGAAGGATTGACAGTCTTCAAGAACAATATCAACTAGCCTCTGAAAGGTACTTGTACTGTTCTGCATACCGAATGGCATTACACAATACTGGAAGTGTCCAAAAGGAGTGACAAAACCAGACTTCAGTTTTGCATCCTCATCAAGAGGCACCTGGTAAAATCCCCTGGTTAGATCCAATGTTGATATGTATTGGGCAGATCCCATCTCATCAATGATGTCATCTATTCTAGGGGTCGGATAGGGGTCAAAGACTGTAGAAGAGTTAAGCTTTCGGAAAGCTATCACCATATGTGAAGTTCCATCTTTCTTTGCAACAAGCAGCACTGGTGAAGCATAAGGGCTGGTTGGATTTTTCTATCAAACCAGCTTCCATGAGCTTGTTTACTCCTCTTTCTGATGTCCACTTTAGATGAGGGGATCTTATGGTCTTTGCCTCAACGGGGTGGTTTTTGTTGGTGGGGCGTTTTTTTTTTTGGGGGGGGGTTTTCTTTTGTCTTTTTTCGTTTTCGCTGGGTGCCGGGTGGGGGCTTTTTTTGGGGTGGGATGGTAATGACTGAGTGTTTAATCACTGATGTACGTCCCTGGCCACATCAGAGAAGACTCCTTCGTGTTTCCTGAGCAGTGTAGTAGCCTGCTCAATCTGTTCTGGAGTGAGATCATCTGCCAGATTTACATCTGCAGTCTGGTCGTAAATGGCTTAGAGCGCTACTTCTCTTCTCAAGTACAGCCGCACTTCTCTTGGTACTTTTGGTAAGAACCTGGTCAATGACCATCAACTCTCTGATTGCTTTTCCAGCATTCAGGATTTACCCTGAAGGCTGAATCCAGTTTACTGATTTGCTGTAGTTCAGTTACCCACTCTCGCACACTTTGATCTGTGTTTTCTCCTTACTCTAAAAACACGCCCTATATGTTTCAGCATCAGTACAGATGCATCAAGAATTGCTTTCTTTAGCATGTCATAGTCTGTGATATGCTCTTTACTCAACCTTCTGTAGGCTTGCTTTGCTTTACCATTTTTAACTCGGGCTACCAAATATATGCAACCAATCCTCTTTGTCCCAATTATCATGCAGCATACCTTTTCAAAACACTCCAAATATGATCGAGATCTTCTGTCTCATCATGTTTGGGCACCTTTACCAGTTCGGGCCGACTGCCTGATCCGGCAATTTTGCCGTAACCGTAAGTGTTGAGGGTACGGCACCTTATTGTTCCACAATGATTGCAAGCGCAGGTAAATTTAAAGGGGGTAAGGTAAATCTAAAAAAAAAAAAAAAAAAAAAAAAATAAAAAAAAAAAAAAAAAATAATGCAATTTTAGAGTATCGAAAGTGAGTGCAAACAAAGTAGACCTATTTCTCGAATAATGTTTAATATGAATAAAATATATATTTTGTGATATAAAAACCCACCCCCGATTTTAACCTAAAATTTCAATAAAACGAAAAAAGTGAGAAAATTTGAATTTTCAAATTTTAACCCAACCCAAGGTGGAATGTTTAAGTCGGGTGAGAATTTTAGCAACATAACATACATTATCATAGGTAAAATATGGACGCTCACCTTGGAAAATTATAAAGTCCCTATCAAATAAAATCTTTCAAGGTTTCCGAATTCTGCAGGGATGCTTTTTTTATGTGCGGAACTGGCAATTCTACTGCCGGCTACGGCAAAATTGCCGGGTCCGGCAGTCGGCCCGGACTGTTTACTTTAACAGCGTTTCTTACAGGGGTGTCTTATCTTTATCACTATCTTTCAGATTCGGGTTTTGATGCTTAATTTTGAGTGATTCCAAAATTTTCTCATTTTCGAGCTCTGCCATCTTCACCTTCATACTCTGTGGAAATTTGTAATCTATCCTGCCTAATTCACGCTCTTTCAACTCTAATTCTTCTGCTTTAGCTGCCAATATTCTCTCTTTCTCTCGCTCAAACTCTTATTTCCTGCTTTATTATTTGCTGTGTTATGCTCTTGAGTGACAATTGAAATTCCACAGCACTCTTATCCTCATCTTGAGGTAGGTTTCTTGTCTGCCATGTACAGGTAATTAGAACCCGCAAATTAAAAAATTTACAAGTGAAATGTATTTGCAAATTGTATGTGGAAGTCTAAATAAACAAAACGATTAAAGGTGCTACCCCCCACTGCACATTCACTTCTGATTTAAGCGTCAGCCATTGCAAAGAACAGATTTCGCTGAGCAAGTTCAGTCTCTTATTGGCAAATTTCACCGGCACCAAGCGTAAAGATAGAGTTCCCAATGACAGCAGAACATACGAAGTACTGGTTCGCTATGTCCAATGAGAAAGTGCGATTAGTAAAATCACAAGTTCCTACAATTTGATAGCTTTGATTCACACTTTATCATCAGCTGCGAAATCTACTTGATATATGTTGAAGTTCCATTGTTTAGAGAAAACCTGTCTCCAAAGAAGTATCATAGTAGACATACAGGTATCACTGTGTAGATTGCATGACTTCTCTATAAAAACCCTTTTATAGCTATAGTCCAGGGCACTTTTCATCTTTTGGTACATCCACTTGATGCAAGTCCAAAGTTGTATTGGCTACAGTTCAATTTGCTCAATAATGATCAACATGATCATGGTGCAGAACATAATCATTGCCCCCCCGATGGAACTTTACGTTAAATCCCCGCTATACCCCATGTTGGACATCCTCTTTTAAATAAAAAACATTTCCACCAATCCTTGCTGGTTACATAGCATTTTATTTGGATGTTCACTCTCGGGTAGCATTGTGGCAAAATCACGAGGAGAGGGGAGTGCAACTCACCAACGAAGCAAAGTGGTGCAACTTATGTGACTCAGTTTAGTTTCCCAGATTGTTTCTTGATGGAATTGAAATTCACTGATCTAGTTTAGATTTGGGTTACATTCCACAAGTAATCTAAGCAAAAGGTTTACAAAAATTAAGTAAACTCCAATTAAAGAAACATCTTAATACATGTCACATTACAACATCGGTCTTTGGGAGTACGGAAGTAGTATCGATTTTGATATCAGATTGCAAGGCCGATCTTTCTCTTGTCGTGCCTGAAAAAAATTTTCATCCCAAGATATAAACAAAAAATGACCATTTTAGTGTTTAACCATCAATAATTAGACACAGTATTGAAGATGGCTTTGCAACAAACTGCCCAATATTGCATCTACCATCAAAAACCGCAAGGTTGTTTCCCACAATACTTGACAGGTGTATGTGCAAGGCCAGCTTCATAATCAAGTGGAGAACACAATAACATAAATCAGCAATAAGCACCTTTAGCATATTATATAATGCACCTGACCAATGCTAATGCAACACATATCTTAATTTGTACCCACAAAATATGCAAGAAATAAACAATTGTGAATAAAGCCCTATTGAAATGCCCAGTACAAAAGCCTTCATGATCTTAAAAAAAACCAGGCAAATATCATGTAAAGTATTATGCAGCCTGAACTAGTTCTAGGCTTTATATGTTTAATATGTCTTAAAAAACACACACACACACATACCCACCCACAGAGACTTTCCCCGAACACAAGCTTCACCTCTGCCATAAGGTGGTGAATGGGTCAAAGGTCACATGGGCCCTTAATAGTGTAAATCTAAGCGTCCATCCAATATCAGAACTAGGGCCAGGGGTTCTACTAAGGAGCTAAGAATCAGTCAATGCATACTAAACTACTAAGTTATGAGTCCAAAATAAGTATTCAACAAACACACACACACAGATAACTTGGTACAGTACGCATAAGTGGCCCTACTACCAAAGTAATCTCTACATGTGGTGATCGAGGCAAGCAATGTCACAAAACCATTCTAACTTTTCTATCAATCAACATGATTATGCATCCCGGCAGCAACAATGATATACACCAATTATTTAAAAAATATATAAATTTAAAGAAAAGAAAACCACTGCATTTGACGACCACATGGTGTGGCAATATAAGTCTCCTATAAATTCACAAAATACCAAAGCCAACCATCTCCAGCAAGACTCCAAAGTAACATTGTTTTTGTTAAATGGGAGGTGGCCAATTTGACCCTAACCACGTCACCGGGGTTTTTGCGACATCGTCCAAGTTGTCCATGAGAATCATTTCTTTTTTAATACACGAGAATCAATGAGGAACCAATTTTGCATTTTCATTGCAGCTCGGACGTTTCCCGGCACCGGACTAATTGTGGCGTAAAGTCTTAACGTCCGAGAGCAATCGGAACCGGGATGCGAACCAAGACACCTTCTGTGGGGAAACATTCCGAGATGCCATGAGAATCATTCATCTCCTGCGTGGAAACGGTCCAAGATGTAATGAGAATTCACCTCCTGCGGGGAATCGGTCCGAGTGCAATGAGAGTCATTTTTCGCGGTACGCAACTAGTTGTTAAAGTCCGAGAGCAATGAGAATCATTGCCGACCGGTTTTGAGGGTGTAATGACTCTCAATGGCCAGGACAGTTAGTTAAAAGGTGGGCGTAAATTTGGTAGCCGCCGAGAATCAATGATAATCTTGCACTTCTTGCGGGGAAATGGTCCGAGATGCAATGAGAATCATCATCTCCTGCAGATAACAGAGAGGAACGCCCAGATACAATGAGGAACATTCATTTCCTGCGGGGAAGGAGGAAATGGTTCGAGTTGCAATGAGAGTCATTTAGTGGATACGCAAATAGTCGTTAAAGTCCGAGATAATGAGATGCAATTATCGATCGGTTCCAATGGATTGTTTGCATCTATTGATTCAGACGGGGTTAGGGTATATAACATCCAACATGTAACTCTGAAATGGAAAAAACGGCCATTGCAAAAGCTTGTGGTGAGAGCAGTGGCAACAGTGATTACAGTAAAGTGCACTAATCCTTTGTTTGTGAAATTAAGAACTAAAAAATAGGTATGTGGTGTAAACAAATATTGGAACATTCATGTACAAAATTACAGCAACACCAGTTGCCTCCAATTTGACAACATTTTGTAACATTAATGCTAAAAATCACCACTTATTCAACAAGACAGCAACAGATTTCAACTACCTAATATTAAACTGGATTTTGCAATCAACATATCTACCATGGGTTTTTTAACACAATGGAATAACATTCCAGCAACTGTTAAAACCTTTCATATTTGGCTACTTCCAGTACTCTTCCAATTCATTAATTTCATGGATACACAAATCTTATATATATCATAATTTTGGAGTGTAAGATAGTTTTATACCGATGTATGATGGTCGGATGAGAAAATTTATAAACATAGTACTATAAATTATAAGTTACTATAGTTTATCTTGCGGGAATGACTTTGACCCAATGACACATAATGAAGTCTCATGCTGATCTCAATCCATTTTGACAGGAAGTATTAAGCCTCATGATTTTGGAATCCCATAGACAGTAGCGTGTAAAGGATGGGGTTGGCTAGGGGGGGAAGGTACGTTGGCCCCCCACAGAGCTTTGACCGTGGGGAAAAAGCTTCATCATGCTGCTAAATCAGTCTTTTTGTTGCCTGCGCACCAAAAAATTTTTTGACCTCCAACAGGAGAGGAATAGGCATCAAACCACCTCCAACCAGGGAAAACTCTTTCCAAAAATTGGAAATTTCCCCTTGACAAGTGGGGGACCCCTTGTCCACAGAAAATACGTTTGTAAAATGATTGGTCAACCAAAATAAGGCATTCACTACCTTCAAACCAAACATATTTTAGCTCTAAGATTTTTCAGGTATAGTAAAAAATACTAGCTTCCTTCAGACACATAGTTGACCTCTTTGGGATAAAATGATCCACAACCTCATTCCCCCCCACCAACGTACCTCAAAAAGTTGAGATTTTATATTCAGGTGTGTATTAAGTCTAAATTGCATGTGTACCCCTGCTTAAGCAATTGATTGTAAGAAATTGCTATGTTGTATTTTCTGTAACTGACTGTAAACAGGACCAAAATTTTTATAGTGGAGTGCAGTATGCAATTTATTGCTTAAGACCCCTGTTGTTCCTTAATTTTGAAAACCCTCGGTGGAGGGGGGGGGGGAGGGGGGATGGTGTGCAGCTGCCTCCCTTCCACCCCTGGCATGGCCCTGTGCATGGGGTCTATAAGGAGGAGCTATACATGTATATGGTAACTAGAAAAGACCAATGGAATGGCACTCCCTAGTCTGTAACAGCCAAGACCATGGGAAAATGGGCCTAAAGTAGGCAGACTGGTAATTGAATCAGACCGTGTTCAATGTTGCCGTGTGGATGTCCATATGGGTATTCAATAATTAGACTGATAGGAGGCAATCTGTGTAGGCTTATGGCACAACTGGTAAACAACAGGGTCTTCTATAAAAATCAAATTGATTATTACCAACCGAGAATGAAAACACAGGAGTTAGTCCTCTATTATTCCAATGCCAAAATCAAGGTATGCCGAAAGTTATGGATGCAAATTCCAAGCTATTCAAGCTTATTCAGGCTCTTTTCAAATCCAAAAGCACTCTGCAAAACTAGGATATACTAAGCCCCGGAGGTCCCCATTCCTCAGAGCTCCTCAGCAATTTGCAAATCACTCCAATCAATTCAATCAATCAATCTCAACTTTTCAAAATCAACACATAAATCTTACAAAGACGCAAAGAAGAAACAAGATTTGAGTGTTATCCAGGGCCAATAAGGCCAGATGTGATCATCCCTTAAACCTAAGAAGTTTCATGACACAACTACATTAAATTGTATACACAATACACATGGCACACAAAACAAGAATGCCCAAACAAAGTTGATTGCAAAACACTTAGTATTTTTATTGCATGATGTATTATTGTCCAAGGAATCCATAATTTGTCCAGAGAAGAAGATACTGTGGAATAAACTGGCTCCTAAATTAATATTCAAAGTCTCTGTTATATCCTATAGTCTGATTTTTAGTCCTGCAGTAAACGCATATGTCGATGGTAAGAATTCAATTTGGAGGGGATGTGTGGAGGTCAAAACTAAAACAGCCGCTATTATAAACAGCTGAAATTATCAACTTTGTTCAACAGAATAAGATGCTTTAAACCCAACTTACATGAAACCTTTTAGTATCGAAAAATGTAAAGGCTTCCATAACCGATTTCAAGGAATAGATGTGTACAATCTGTGACATGCAATCGATTCCTTTGTTTGGCGACAACAAAGAATCCCGAGGCCGGTGTGAACCTCTTAACGTTAAGGGGGATAGGCCACGTAAATATTGTAGTTCGTTTAGGAGGACCAAAAATTTTCGTTACTTAGATATCTGATTGGACAAAGACGTAAAAATTATTTCTGGAACAAGACGAATAAAAGAACCAACCAGCGTTAAACGAGGCGATCTTCAAACGTATTAGATTTTCTAATATTCCTAGTGACGGAAAATGATGACATGGAAGTGAAAATGCAGGCAAGCAGTTGTTGATATAGAAAAAATCACACTGAAAACAACTTTTATGTGTATTGCAGTGCCTTGGATGTGGTTGTAAAAATGGTTGGGGGATTGGAGGATTCTGATAGTGGAGATTCTCTCTCTCCAGCAATAATAACAAATACATTTGGCGAGTAATATTACTTAATCTATGCATTTTTCTTTCTTCTGTTGAATTGCTTCAGTTTGTCACCAGTTTGATGTTGGAATTTATTTCAGTGAATTTGCCGGCATTATTTGATTCGTGAGAAAAGGAAATTTTTTAATTATGGCCTTAAACTGATCCGACATCGTCACATTAGAAATTCTATTGAATTAGTGGGTAAAGCATACTCCCTCTCAGAGACGAATGGAACCGTCGACACGCCACAAAAAACTTTAATGAAACTGACCGGAATAAAAAATCCTACTTATAATAGTATGCACTCTGAGACCAGTAATATACTAAAGACTGCTGAGGTCACACGGATTATGATTCGTCGAAACGAAACAGGCTCAGTGCAACATTGGATTCCACGCTTATTCTGTTTCCATACCACATTTTACACTATGACGGAATCAAGAGTGTAATACATGGTGCATGAGGAGGTTTCGTTTCGTCGAAATATAATAAGACGGTTCCACTCCAATTTTGCCAAACAAGTACCGTGCAATAAACTGCCCTTACTTCAGGGCATACAAATTTGATTAGTTCTTTATGACCAATTTCTAAGACCTAATTAGCATGGACGGTGACCAGTAATATAATACTAAGCCACTGGAGGTCCACTCATCAATTTTCAAATAAGGTTACGATCCAATGAACAGCCTAACGTCCACTGGAAAGTCCCAATAGATCCTTATTGGAATACCATACAGAGTTACAACTTGGAGGAGGAGAGTTAAGGAGGGTTGGGTTGAGGAGGAGGACACATTGAATGGGCGAAGTGGAAGGAGGGCATGCCATAAGGACTGCAAGTATGAGTGAATCCGACAACCCAAGTTGGCGGACCAAACCGGATTTACAACTTTGATAAGTTTGCTTCTACTTTACCAACAAACTAGCTTAAGACAAATGTGCAAAGTGCTAAGGAAACTGACTTATCACTAGCCATTTCTTAAGGACTCAGGATTTCCCGATGAGGGGCACCACTAAATTTTCAAACAAATCGGGTTTTTTTTTTTTTGCAATATACACAATGCTTGTCCATACACTAATCACTGTGTTTGAAAAAAAACTTAAGCCCAAAATCGAAAAGTCTTTCATTAGGAAATCACAACTTTGATATAAAATTTCCGATCCGGAAATTTTGTTCTATACACAGATCTATGGCACTGTTAAACTGTTCCGATAAATGCTTACTGCATGAAAACGAAAATCCGATTCATCTCTAACTTTGGAATTCAGCATTTTTAGGTGACTATTTTATTTCTAGATGATATTTTTAATTTCTACATACAAAAATTGTATTTTTAAAAATCTCTGAGCAGCCTTAAGCCTACCATCCAATTTCGTATGCTACAAGTTCAATTTTAGAGAAGGTTCAGTACATAAAATGACCCAATTTCTTTTTGAAATAGTCAAAATGTTAAAGTGTGCAATGGCATCAGGCATCCTGAATCAGGTCTTGAAGAGTAGGAAACCACAAAAAAGACATTGTGTGGGACAATACATCAGAGTTCTGGTTGGGAAACGACTTTTGTTAATGTTACCTTTGATGGGGGCGGGCCAACTCAATTGAAAAGTGACGAGGATGTTGTAAACTGGTATCTAAAAGTAGGGGGTTATCGGTACTGTTAAAAACTGGAGATGTTTTAAACCGGTATCTAAAAGTAGGGAGTTATCGGTTACTTGGTGTCTTTTGAAAAAAGGGGGTATTCGGTATAGAACAAAATTTTGTGTGCTCATTGGTTAATGTAAAGCCAAATAATGGAGTATGGGGATAATGGCACGGTTCTGTCAAAAAAAAAGTGATAAGTGACGTTGACTAAGAAAATGGGGTCATTGGGTACTGGACTAGGGCATTTGTGGAATTATGCTGCAAAAAAAAAAAGGGGGGGCGCATTGGATTTGTCAGATGGGAAAAAAAAGGGGTCATGTGGTATTGAGGCGTATAAAATGGGGGGGGGGGGGGGGGGGCATTCAAAGGTGCCCCACCCTCCAATCCAGGAATTTGATGGAAATATTGTGTCCATCCAAAATATGTTTATGTTTGCACTAATAAACTGGGAATTTACGGTTTACAATTAACTTCTTTGCAAGAGCCTGTGCTTTTGCCTCAAAACTGTCCCGGTTTTAAAACTGTTTTTAATTAATTTAAAATGCCCCCAAATTAAACTTTGATACTTGAAAATAACATTTGATGTAAATTGGGAAAGATTTACGACAGCTCTATTAATAAACATGCCTACTATGATTAAAAATGTTGGTCCGCCCATCCAAAATATACTATAGTAGATTCCAACCCATCGTGTCAACCGGCGGAAAAAGTTTTGGACAGCGTCGATTAAATGGGAGAGGAGGCAGACAGAGGTGTGGCCCGATTCACCTGTTCATGAAACGAACTAAGATAATCTGGCCCTTTCATGTTTACATAGGAAGTGTGCCAAAGGCTTTTTTTTGTGATCCTTTCTATCCAAAGCACGGGGCAATTCAAAAGTCATAACTTCACACTCACCTGTTACTATAAATACCATTGAAGCAGCAAATACCGGGAAGCAAATACGATTAGTCAGAAATGGATGAGAGTTAATGAGCTATTAATGTGTTTGCGTTGACTGAATGATTTCATTAACTCGAAATCGGATTGAAGGATTAAATGGAAATTTTACTTTATCCACGGCACATCCCCTCATCAATGCCGATACCTTCGGAAAACTACTAGAGGTGACACGATGGGTTGAATCTACTATAGTACTCGATTCGTGTTGATACATTCGTCCCCCGGAGGGTTTGGAACCTATTCCAATAAGTTCGGAGAGGGAGGGAAAATGAAAAGAATTCAAAAGCACGGGCCACACCGGATTATGTTGGAGGACAACTCTCTGGCTGTAACTCGCAGTGACGGTAGCTAGGAGGGGGCTCTTGGCACTAGCCCCCCGTCAAATTTGGCAAAATCGGTGAAAATCGCCTAATTTTGGACAAATTTCAGGCACAAAGAAAGACGTCTCATCAGATCAGCCCTCCCTCAAATTACATCCTTCTACGAAAAAATACACCCCTGAACTCACTCACCTGCCCTAAATACAATTTCATTTCATTCATTATGGAATTCACTTAGTGTATTTCAGAAGCCTTGCGCACAATAACATGATTAACAGAAGTCCCTGCGCCCATTGAATTTGTCCACTTTTCGCAAGAATGTTACGGGGTCACATATCAGATGAATCGAGTATAACACTTTAAACATCGAGGCAAAAAACACATCCTATCTTAATTCGCATTCTTATTTAGTTTTTTCTTTACATGTTCCCAAATATTTTATATTTTAATACTATTTATTAAAAAGGAAAATATCCATTTGCAAATACTATAGCGGTGTAGTACATAGTAATCACATTCACGTGTGTGTAAACATTTCCGCAACATGATACACTAATATCGTCTCATAGGCAATGATACAATAATATGCAGGTTTGCTTGCTAAATGTCTACATACATATACTATTCTGCAGCCAATGGCACAACCATTGGAGCCAGATGCCACTGAGAACCACGCTTACCTAAGCGATATTTGTCATGCTGTTCCTTTTGAAGCCATTGAAGATGTCACACCAGCAAAATGAGTCAGTTTACAACTGAACCAATTTGTGCCGGGAACAAATCAAACCATTTCCCAAAAATTGGAGAGTTTCTTTAGCCAGTTCATTATCCACGCGAGGATCAATAAAAGAAAAGCAGCAAGCATGTCCAACAACATCCCAAAAATGTACACTTATAATATCTGCATAATTTTGCATGTAAATGATTTTTTTAATACCCTGATGTGTTGTCATATACTTTGCATACATTTGTCTTCTAGAGGTAGTTGGTTTTCTTCTTTTTTTTTTTTTAAATGCATAAGATCTATTGACACTTTTTTGCATGTATAGGATGTGCATTCACTCTTTTTGAATTTATGTAAACATTTCCCAAGGTTGTAAAAGTGCATTTTGCGATCCACATGCAGCCACCCCCGACTTAATTTTAAAAAAGGTTGAGATTTTATATCATCTTAACCTTAACATTATTAGGGGCCTAACCCATTGTAAAACCCTAAATCTTATGTGCAAATTTGGTCGATCTGTAAGAAATTTTGTCTAGATAAAAAAGGAATTTGCCTTAGCCTCTGTGCATACCCTGGCAGCTTAACGAATATTTTAACAGAACTAAATTATCTGCGTATTCACATACATCCACTAATCACTAATATTCATGGAACGGAAATTGAGATGACATTTGGTATCTGGCATGTAAAGAAAATGTACAACTTTTAGACTTTACATACGTGATAGTATTGAAAGATATCATATCTAGAAATCAGTAGTTCGCCTATACAAGGCATCTCAGAAAGAATGCTACCCTTCAGAAACAGCACTTGAAGCTTAGAGTGACAGGAGATTTTTTTTTTTTTTTTTTTTTTTTTAAATTTAAATTTGCACTGATTGGTTGTAGACCACCTACCGATAACCCTTCGTAAGGTAAATATTGGACAACAACACGACAGGAAAAACCAGCAAACTGGTTTTGAACTTGCCTGCACGGCCTATTGTCCCTTTACAAAACCATGCTTTTGAATTTCTGTCATCATGACGAAATGACTAAATCATCCTTAGACGGCGTATTCGGCTTTTCACTTCAGTGTGATCTAATAATACATTCATAAGCTTCCAAATAGCAAAAAAACCTGGGTTGAAAAAAAAATTGATGGCGCTTCTCTCTGGAAATTTCCTCATTATCTTTAAAACCAATTCATTCCTGTTTTTGCTTAGGGACTGTTATTTTTCTAGTTATCAGGGGTTCCGGTGCCAGTAGAATCAGAGGAGGGCAAAAACAGTACAAAATAGAACTCATTTTGCTTAAACAAACCCTTAATCTTGTTGGCAATTTATTGCATAAAACCCCTGTTTTTCCTAAATTTGGAATCTCGGGGGGGGGGGGGGGCGAAGCGAAAATACTATGTTTAAATGTAACAAAGTGCCTAATTTAAGACAATGAATTTCTTTTTCTTCTGATTTCTTGAGTTAGAGGCAACTTTGATGGTCCAAAAGATTATTTCAATCACTTGCATAACATACTCAATTTTGAAGTTCAAAGATAAAGTTATTTGAGAAGGGGGTAGCTTGAAATGGCGTAAAAAGTAACTTTTTTACTAAAACACAGATTTTTTCAATTTTAGTGAAATTTGACAAATTTTCAGACAAGATAACCCCCAAAATACTGAAGTAAAAGGTAAGGTTTAACTTTCATGCAATAGCAATCCACGAAATTGAAAATCAGCCCTACGTTCGCACCGTTCTTGTTTACGTATAGCGAAAAAAGTTGATTTTTCGAAATTTATGCAAAATGGAGTTATTGAAAGCATAAAGACAGACATGCATTACCATAAGCTAAATGTTATGCTGTACAACATATTGATGACGCAAACTGGAGAATAAAATGTATATAGTGCTCCATAATACCAATTGTACTTAGGATTTGGACCGGTACACCCAAAACGTGCGAAATTGATTGTCAAATTATTTTTTTTGGTTGATAAAAGTGTGAAATTGACCGGAAAAACCTATAAAACCATATCAACTTAAAGGGATATAAGCAGCGATTTGCTGCTGATCCGAAACATCGAAACAATCATCAAAATTCATATTTTGGTACTTTTGTGACTGGTATGGATGTACTAACATAAATCTGCAAGTGGTTGGCTTGAAATCCATGTATCAAAGATAAGGCAGTACTTTTATCTGATTCTCTAATTTCTATACGTGCGTCGCGTATCAAAATTCTGGTCAAGCATCACCTTTTCAGTCGATATTGGATTTTTTTTGGTAGAACCTGTCTCAGAAGTCTCGGAAATGAGTCTTTAAAGGGGGATGGCCCGATTTAAGTCTGTAAGTTTTTTCATCTTGATAGAATTGGCCTTCACCCCAAATCCCCATCTGGAAAGTTTCGCGCCGATATTTCAACCCGTTTTGATGTGAGAGCTAAAAACGTGATTTTCCAGTCCCCATAGAGTACTGTGTAAAATTAATATTGGTCATACAACCAAAAAGGGGCACATTTTCACTCATAACATCCAAACCACATCCTTTAGCCCTAAGATTTCACAGGGTAAATGAGAAAAATAGTAGCTTTCTTCTGATACCAAAATTTTTACCACTTCCGGTAAAATCTTGGGTCCCTGTGGACAAGGCTATTAGCGATCGGGCCATGGACCTTAAGCATAACAATAAAGGTCACTGCAATATAACTTAGTTTGCCCAAAAAAAAAAAATATGCAATTTAGGAAAATTAAACAAATCATACCAAATCGTGGTTAAAAGCCTATTGAAATGCGCAGTACAAAGTTTTCAAGAGCTTACTACCAGGCAAATATCATAAAGTAAGAAATATACAGCCTACCCAAGTTAAAGCCGCTCTGGCACAATTCATCACAAATAGAAATTTCTTCAATTTGCTCGCAAATGATAGTCTACATGTAGGCCATTGGAAGAATAGAGATATATTTTATACATAAAAATAGCATACCTAAAAACAGATAGGGAAGCTATAAACACGATAAAGACATCAATGTAATTTGTAGGCTAACTTAGTTTGCCGTTTAATTCAACAATGTGTCTATTACATGAAAATCATAGAATTGCACTCGATCATTAATAAGAAAAACAGAAAGGTTACAGACTCGTCAAACAGGGTACATGCCGTGGGAATCAACACCGGGATGTGTTTTCTTGTGTTAAACGCCATTTCTATATCGTCTGCTGAATTATATTGTTGCCAGATTCATTTAAAGGCTGACTCAGAGATTTTTAAATATAAATGTTTTGAATATTAATTAAAGACAGTCAACTGGAACTAAAGATAGGCATCTAAATTACTCAATCCTAAAGTTTGAGATGAAACAAATTTTTTCATTATCATGTAGTAAACGTTTACATTTAGCTCTCAGCACCATAGGCTACTGTGTGTAACAAAAATTCTGGATCCAGAATTTTTTTTACAAATAAGCTTAGCTATTTCACACTGTGATAAGTATGTGGACAAACATTATGTATATGCAAAAAACATGATTTGTTAGAAAACTGAGGGCGCCCTCATCTAGCAATCTCTGAGTCGGCCTTTAATTATAAAATCATTCTGTTTACCCACATGGGTATCATTGGTTTATCATTTCAGGTGAAGACTGATGTGCATAAGCTTTACAAGCATGGAAAAATTTAAATTTTGAAAAATCTTGAGGACACACTATTTTTCAAATGTGCCAGTGTTTCTAGGCTGTAATATAATGCATGTTCTGCCATATGAAAAAAAAACACAAATACAACATTCCCCAGAACACATGCATCATCTGCTATCGTGGTTGTGAATGGCACTGGTTCTGCTAAAAAGGTATTAAAATCAGTCAATATGGGCAATAGTATGTCAAAATAAGTGCAGGCGTACTCAGAGATTTCAAAATATAATTTTTTTTGGGTAGTAATTGAAAATAGTCAACTAGAACTAAAGATAGTTACCTTAAATGCTCAATTCCAAAGTTAGAGATGAATCGGATTTTTCTTTTTCATGCAGTACACATTTATGTACAGTCTAACAGTCCCATAGGATACTGTGTATACCAAAAATTCCGGATCCGGAATTTTATAACAAAGTGGTGATTTTCTATATGAAGGACTTCAATTTGAGCTTAGTTATTTCACACAGTGATTAGTATATGATTTGTTTGAAAATTGAGGGCGCCCTCCTTGGGAAATCTCTGAGTCAGCCTTTAACAAATATGCACACACACACTCATGTATGTAAACTACATGTATAGGCCTAGCTACCACCAAAGTAATCTCTCAATGTCATGATGTATGTGCTGACATCTGTTTAAGCAGATGCCATATAACTATTAAAACTTTCAGATCATCAACATGATTATGCATATCATGCATACCATATCGATATACACAAATACATACAAGTAAAAATAAAATAAATTAAAATAAGGATATCATTATAAAATGCAAATTTATGTCCTACAAAACACTGCTTTTGACCCAAAGTCTCCCAAATTATCAGCCCCCCCCCCTTCCTTGGCATGCCTCTGACATACTAGTAGTTTGTGTAAATGGGAGGGCCAAATATTTAAACAGTTTTATCTTGATTGGAAAAAAAAAACTTTTCCCACACCTATCAGTAAAAATTCATGCTGATTCATATTGACATGGGAGCTAACAAGCATGATTTTATATTGTAAGCTAGAATTAGAAATACTGTGAAAAAATTGTTAGTCAACCAAAATGGAACACTTTTCACTCATAACTTCATATAGTACCAACATGTAGCCTCTAAGATTTCTCAGGGCCCAGGGTAGATGAACAAATAGTAGCTTTCTTCAGGACACAATATTTACCTCTTTTGGGAAAATGTGGGATCAGTGGAAAACCCTTTATAAAACATTCTCCTGGTTGGATATACCTCCAACATGTAAGTAACTATGTACAAACAGCTATGTAAACAAGGTCGACTGGTAAATAGGTGGGAAACCACCCAGGTCATTTTGGCCAAATTGGGGAAGTTTGGGAAATATGGGGAATACACAGAAAAAGTGTTATTTTTAAAGCCGTACATAGTTAAAGAAGCAAAGAGAGATTTGACATCAGGTGTCCCTATAAAAAATTATTAAAAGCCATGATGCATAAAAGGCAGCTTAACGCTACGTACCCATCTCTGAAAGGATAAGTGAAATGTAAGCAATCAAAATCCTTTGTTTCACTTTATAGGCCAATACAAGGTATTAGAGCCTTATTAGAAAAATCTATTTGAGTGTCTGATGAATTTATACAACATTAGGACAGAATTAGGAATGCCTTGAAATCTCTCATTGCATATCTAAGACCATTCTAATGTACCATATACCCTCTGAGCTTAAGGGGGAAGTCTGAGCAGCAGTAATAGGCAGTGCTTTTTTACTAAATGTCACACAGGCAAAATGTAGTTTGCATACATGTCCCTAGGAGCGAATTTGGAAGTGAATTTGTACCAAAATTAACCCTTTTCGAAAAACAAGCATAAACACATATATTTAGCTCACTCCACTCGCAAAATATGTTTTTCTGGTCTTTTTTTTTGAGCCCTTACGGCCCAATCGGACGGGCATTTATCCAGGGGCGGGACCCGACCACGCGCCTCCCTCGCCAGTGGTGGCACCAGACTCTTTTTCTGGGGGGTGGGGGGGGGCAAATGGGGAGGCAAAGGGATGAAATTTGGGGGGGGCAAAAGGAAATTCTGGGGGACAAAGTATCAAATAGTGGAGATTTTACACCAATTTTGGCCCCAAATCGTGATTTTCCCAAAAATTTGGTGAATTTTTGGCCAAAATCGCTGTTTGAATTTTGCCAAAAAAATCCCTCATTTTTCTCGCCGGCCGGGGGGGGGGAGGAAACTAGGGGAAAAGAAAAAAAAATGTTGGGGGCAAAAGCCCCCCCCCCCCCAGCTCCCTCGTGGCGCCGCCACTGCCCATCGACCACCCACCCCCCAACTGGTATGGCTGCTGAATGGGTGCGGCAATGCCCCCCCCTATTGTTGATTTCAATGGTTCACTTTGTACTATCATTTCAGTCATTCCTTAAAATCGTTGAGATTTGGTCTGCCGGTCATTGGGAATTTCCCTTGAGGTTGACACAAGTTGTAAATTCCTTGGATAAAAACCGACATTCACTCTGATTTAAACAATTACAGTACCTCAAAACAGCTAGTTCACAGTTATTGACACTATTAGCTTGTACAGGTTACTGGTCGAGCTTCCCTAGTCTTGGCTTGTTTGTTGTAGAGAGGCGAGGGCAGGGTCAGGAGTGAAGTGGTGAAAGCTGGTGAGAAACCAGCGTCACAGAGAACTCGCATGTAAGATGGGAATCCACACAATACAATTTCATATTGAGGTATCTCCTCTTTTGAAGATCATTTATGCGATCATTTGCGTCATTGCGCGCCTCCATACTGACAATGAGTTTTAATCAACTAGTATTGCTTACAGTAGCATCATAATTAACGTAAGTACCATTTTGGCATCATTTTACACAGTAAAGTATAGGCAACTGGCAACCACCGGCACCCCCTACCTTTCCGACTTGACAGGAACCCCCATGACCGTCTAATAAAATGACAGCAAAGGGGAACTTAGTGGGCATAACCAGCTTTTTTCAGGAGGGGCACACATTCCAGGGGGGGGGGCAAGCATATATTAAAATTGTTAGTATAGTATAGGCCTATGTTGTTTGCCACGTAAATTTAAGACGTGTCCAGAAAGAAAATTCACTAATTTTTCAGTGGGGGCCAGAAGACAGAAGAGGGGCAAGATTCCCCCAGGTAATCACTGCTGAACTTACAATTACATAAAAACATATTCATTTGCCTCTTTGTGCAACAGGGAATCTTCCGTTGGGGGTGGGGTGGTTGAACGGTTTATTGCCATTTGGTCTAATCCCATTTGGTCTAATAACCATTAAGTCTAACATCCAATTTATCTAACAACCAAAATGTCGAATAGCCATTTGATCTAATGCCCATCTAGTCTAATGCCCATTTTGTCTACTACCATTTGGTCTAATAACCACAAACACGATTTGGTCTAATTTCCATTTAGTCTAATATCCATCTCGTCTAATATTCATTTTGTCTAATACCCAATTGGTCTAATATCCATTTGGTCTAATGTCCATCTGGTCTAATATCCATTTGGTCTAATATCTATTTTGTCTAATATCCATTTGGTCTAATACCCATTTGGTCTAATGTCCACCTAGTTCAATATCTATTTGGTCTAATACCCATTTGGACCAGATTGACATTAGACCAAATGGATATTAGACCAATTGGGTATTAGACCAAATAAGTATTAGACCAAATGAGTATTAGACCAGATGAATATTAGACAAGATGGATATTAGATCAGATGGGTATTAGACCAATTGGCATTAGATCAAATTGGTTATAGATGATATGGATATTAGACGATATGAGATTTAGACTAGATGAATATGGGACTACATGGCTATTAGACTAGATGGTTATTAGACTAGTTGGTATTAGACCAATTGGAGTTAGCCAAAATGGCCATTACACCAAGTGGGATTAGACCAAATGGCAAGTCACCGGTTGAACGAGGGTTAATGAAGAGTGATTTTCTTCAAAATGCCTAAAAATTAGTTGGAAATTCAGGTAAATCACAGCTTATTTTCAAAATTTTCAGAAAACGTAAACACCATTCAACTCTTCACATGTCTATAATAACTCCATGAAAAGGAGTAACCCAAAAGTTTGCTCAACTTTTTTTTGCTCAACGATTTAAACTTTTAAGAATGGATTGTCTTTGAAACACCTTAAAATAGTTGGAAATTCAAGAAAATTGTGGCTTATTTTCCAATTTTCAAGTTGGAAAATTTAACTCTGGAGACCCCATTTGTTGGCCGCAAATCAGCTTTAGAGCCTCAATTCTTGTAGTTCATGCAGCATAATACCTTCTAAAGAAAAGGGTTAGTGCCCGCTTCCCATGGGATTGAACAAGACATATAAGTCACTACCACCACAAATAAAGAATACACATGTTCATTATTTATTTCATAAAACCTTTCTATATAATAGCTGGGGGAGGGGGCAGTGCCAATTGAGTTGACCCATACCAGTATAGCAAACTCAGTGAACATTTTAGAATGTATCATGACATATTTCCCCTTAAACATTACCCACTGGAAAACAGAATTCCCTTTACCATCAGTAGCAACACTTTGGAGCACAACAATAGTGCTGAATGTCTGGGCGGTGTTCCACTTTTTACAGGACTAGTCCAGATATTTTTTTTTTGCTTAATCTTATTTTCCTGAAAGAAGTAAACTTTTGCTTGCTAGCTAGTTCTTTTAAAACATTTCTTGGTTAGCAAATTTATTGATGATCAGTTGATCTGAAGGGTACTACGGAAAGTACTTCCCATTAATCTTAGATTTTAACCATCAATGTTACTACTACGCGCCCCCCCCCCCCTCCCCCGCATACGGGCCTGCATATGTATGACCAGAAGAACACAGCCTATGTCTTTTGCAAGATGTAAAATCATTCTGCAAGAAGGTGAAGGAATTCCTTTTTACCCCCTCCCACACACAAGTTTAGATGGAATCTATTAGAGAACGATTTCTCCTTTCGTTGGTCTTCCCTTCATCTAGACTACCTTAACGTTCCCTGCATACATCTAGACTTATACAAATTCAATTTTCAAATGGATTGTAATTGTGACTATGGTCTCAGATGCTTCCTCACAGGTGTAAACATTCCAGTCCTTTAGTTCTGACAAGAACCTGTTTCAACACTAATGAGACTAAAGTACGGTGATATGAAGTTTTATTAAATATGGTAAGTAATACTGTTTAAGATTTAAAAAAAAAATCCAATGTTATCTAAAAGCACAATGCACCATAAAAATTGAGATAACATTTTGTAACCCAAAGTTAGATAAATACAAACAAATAGTGATGTACAGACTTAGTATTTATGCGTTGCAAAGCCATGTGTTGCTCGTCGGCTAATAAGTCACAGACACAAAATATAATCTGTAGCACTTAATGGTTTTTAGAGTCGTAATTTTCAGGATGTTAATAGCTCTACTTGGCTGTACGCAATTAAATACACACTTTCATTAGAATACTGTATGAATAGAAGGGATGAAAAGTTGATGTTTATTTGTGAATGTGAAACTGGTATGTTACTCATCTTGAGCTAATTATGCTTAAAAGTATTGAATGAATATGGGTCTTCCGTCAATTAGGTACCAATAATTTGGTGTACTGGTTTACTATGTACAATTTTGTTTACTTACATTTAAGAATGAATAATGATTCAAACTTTTTAAATTTTCCCCTTTTAAATTACAATATTTGCATCTTTTCGGATTAATAATAATATGAAACATTGAAAAAAAATAAAAAATATTTATTTTATGTGTAAAATAAAGGGCACTGGTTCCCATGTAAATGACACCAAGCCCTGTAAGGCATGAAATCAAAATGCTCAAACGTTGTTGGTTCGAATTGGTTTTGATTGCATCAAAACCTTGGAGTATATTGGTATATCATTCTAATTAAGAGTTATAAAGCAAACACATAAGCCTTTTATAATATAATATACTATGTTTGTATCTATCAGCTGCTCACTTTAAATCGTTGCAAGGCATTTGTTTTCCTTGTGTAACGAAACCCGTCCTGGTTTTCATGTATTAATACGGGAACCATAGGGTTTTGTTCACGAGAAAACGGAAAGTAAATTTGACATGCCTAAAGTGCATTGTACAATTCTGCATATTTTAATTCATGCTCCCCTTCATGCTATGTTGTGGCAGGTGGGTAAAGACGGTGTAGGCCTATCTAAAAGTTTTAAAAACTTTTAATATCCGTGGTTTCCTGTGGTTCCACCGTGCCCGGAACACCAAACCAGGACACCAAATGGTGTCCCGCTACCTTTGCTGTGAAAAACATGGTTTTATATCAGGCATGAACCATTAGTGTGCATTACTAGTAAATGTGACACCCTTAAATAACCAAAATGACATATAAAACAATACTTATCACTCACATATAATCTTAATTATCTTTTTAAAATTCAGAAAGATTTTTTTTTTTTTAATTTAAATTTACAATTGGGAAAACGATGGTTTTCAATATTTTGAGTTTTTGAAAGCACTTTTTGACTGATTTTGTTATTTAAGGAATTACGGTTTTTGAAGCATCAAAAGAAAATAAATATTAAAATGCAGACAAAAATACCTTCCAATTGCTTTTTGTTTTGGGTGACATCAATCGGAGCATCCCATTCAAAAGTTTATGGTAAAAAATGTAACTTTGTGCGAATAGAAATTCCATCTGATATTCTTTGTATTTTGAAAAAAAAACTAAACAGAAAAGTCGAAGGAAAAGAAACGGTAAAAAAGGCGATGGGAGAGAGCAAGAAATAAAGCAAACCGTGGGTTGTTTTCTTCTCACGCTTGCGATATTTACATTTTGCTTTAAAAAAATTTATAGGAATGTCTATTTTTCACCCTATTTCACCACTTTTATTGTTAAGAAATCAACACTTGCTTTTCAATTCATATTCAAATGCAAAATAGCTTTTTTTTCTACTCTAGACAATATACAAAACCCTCAAAACAGTGTTTTCCTAGACGAAATATGCCGATTCCTCACAAGTAATTTTTTGGCATATGTTTCTGCGGGAGCAAAATTCTCAAAAACAATTTAATCCTAAAGAGATCGGGTAAAAAGCAAATTAACACCTAAGACTGGCTATCAATGACACCTCCAAATGCCATTCGCCCCTTTGTAACCTGTTTTTCAGGGGGTTAGTTATGCATGGGGGTGCAGGATATTTGTTTTGCTGTTCTTGACTAGTGCATTATTTTTAACAATAATGTGATTAGAGGTCAAAATATCTAATTACTTTTGAGATAAATTTATTTTTATGCAAAAAATGTTAATATATCATACTCTAAAAAAAAACAGACTATAAAAAAAATTCAAATCTTCACAATATTTTCTTTTTTTGTGGTTATTAGCACGTATGAATAGGGCTTTGCAACCTTCATTATTTGCGTCTACCATCAAAACCGCAAGTTTGTTTCCCCACGGTACTTCCGGAGTGTAGGTGCAAGTGCTAGGCTCGCATATCAAATAGAGAAACAATAGACATAATCGGAACAGCACCTTTAAAGGGGCATTTCGTGATCCCAGCTCGCCCCCCCCGACTTACCTAAAAATGTGAGATTTTATGTCATCTGAAACCGTTTAGCCTTAGTAATCCACGTGGTCCTAATCTTACCGGCAAAATTCGGTTGCTCGCATCTGGATCTGGGAAATTGGTCTATCATCCAATTCGTCTAATTCATGTCGTCTAATAACCAACTTGGTCTAAAACCGTTTCGTCTAAAATCCAGATAGTCTAATTTGCCATTAGGTCAATCACCACGTAGTCATATGTCACGTGAGTAATAAACAGAAGATTGTCTAATTGCCATGTTGTCTAAAACCATTTCGGGCTAAATCCAATAGGTCTAAGTTTCCACTTAGTCTAATTATCAGTTGGTCTAACCCATTTAGTCTAATATACCCGTGTATAATAACCATTTAGTCTAATTAACCCATTTTGTCTAAACCCATTTCGTCTAATGATCAGATGGTCTAATTACCATTTAATCTACACCCATTTTGTCTAAACCCGATGTCTTCTAATGACCAGTTGGTCTAATAAACCATTTAGTCTAAAACCCATTGGTCTTCTAAACCCATTCGGTCTAATGATCAGCTTGGTCTAATTACCATTTAGTCTAAACCCATTTTGTCTAAACCCATTTCGACTAATGACCAGTGGTTAATAACCATTTAGTCTAAACCCATTTGCCTAACTAAAACCCATTTAGTCTAATGATCAGTTGATTCTAATAACGATTTAGTCTAAACGCAAAAAAGAAGGACTTATGGCCGTTCAATGAGGAAAGATAATCATCAACCTATCTGCATACAGACGGTTACCAACTCAAAGAGGTCAGGGGTTCAGGTTCCATTTAGGGTTCCTAGCTGCCCCCCCACAGCGAGACTTCCTGTCACGCAAAGGACAAGATGGAAATGAATGTCAATCTGGTATCTCCAATTGCAAGCCAAGCTGAAGTGGTAGATGGTATCCTGTTATTTGTTTTATATGGAGACATGGACCATGGCACCCTTACACCAGGGCTTTTGATGCGAGTACAAAAACACACACTGGCCTGAGCACATGTCCAAAGCAGCTGTCCATCCCCAAAGGATTTAGTTTCTAAGTCCGAAGATGGTACGAACGAAGATGGGTGGTTGGCTATTAGTCCTTATAGAAATTGAAGCCCCCTCCCTGACAGAGCAGAGAGGTTGGTGGAATTATTCGTTCCTTAGGGCGATAAGTGTCCAGTTCCAACATGGACTGCAAAGTATTAGGAAATTAGTATCCATTCAGGAGGGGTGAACTATATAAACGTCTTGAGGAACATGTCCAGGTTCACGGAGAATATCGGTCCTTAGGAATTATTGTCCAAGGCCCCGACGAGGACGACGGACTATTAGTCTATAGGAATTATTTGTCCATGTGATTGTGTGATAGGTAAAGTACTGGTTATTAGGAATTTTAGTTCTGTTCAAGTCCGAGGAATGTCAAGAATTCTAACAAGTTTCACTCATTATTACTAGTCAGGACAGTCTGATTAGATCAAAGCAAATAAGAAAGAAGAAAGAAACGAAAGAAGAAAGAAAGATGTTCAGCATACCAAAGGATCGTAGAAGTGAGTTATTCCAACCTTAATAAGGCGTAGAAATAAACTGTTTAAACTGGGCTTCGCCATAAAACAAGAAAAACTTAAAGGTGGTGAGAGATAAGGTGTCAGCATATGTTTCACATTGAATAACTATAAACAAAATCAAAATAACTTTTTCTATTCTTTTAAGACAATTTCTGTAGCCAAATACCAGGTAAGAAATATATATGGCAGGTTCTTAATTTATAGTGAAATTACTATTTTTTTTGAAACCAATATTTAGGGTTGTGTCTCATGTTTCTCAAAAAATATCTCGTTGCACCCTTTAAATACAAAAAGTTGCCACAGATTTTTAATTTCATCAGTTCAAAATATTTTTAATGTATGCTGTTGCTGCACACTAAGAACAAAATGTGACTTAGAATTTCCCCTGGGGGCCCTATTATAGAACCGTTAAGAATGAAATCTCAAAAAAATGGGTCAAAAAGAAATAGGTGAGAACCCCAAAAAAGGTTTTCTAAACAGAACCATAAAAGGTGCTATTACAGCAGTAAATAATCGTTTTGGTCGGTGAAAACCTTAATCCTTGTCTTACCGATCCTTTTTGTTTAAAAACCATGGTTACAAGGGGGTGGGGGTGACCGGGCGTGTAGTTACCACCTCCCTTTGGGATTTCTATGCTTATGATTTGCCCAGTGACAATGAGGGGATAGTTATGGGCTTTTGCTTTCATTGATAACAAAAATAAGTACCAACATACCTAGATTTGGCGTCACAATGACGTCCATAAAGTCCACAATCGGCAAAATGGGGATTTCTATAGAAAATATGCGAAAGTCCAAGTTTTGCGCTTGGAAAAAGAAATGAGTACAAAATTGAAAAAAATTGAGAGATGTAATTATGATATAGGCCATTTCTTAAAAATAAAAATAAACAAGGGCTTACTTCCTAGGGCCAGAGGTCCGAAGGACGAATATCCTAGGAACCACAATCCCCGGAATATTTCTCTAGGGGGAGGGAATATATCTAATTTGACACCGCGGTTTGTTTGTTATGTTGTAGATGTAGAAGTTAATTATTAGTCCGGCGTATCCCAGTCCGGCTACACCGGTAAGGAATGGGGTACTCAATTCAGTTGACTCTTCACGCAACATAGTTTCACGCTTTTATTCGTTATCGGCTATGGAGCCCGGACTATGGCTCCCGCGGAATAAGTTGCTTCACACCTTGGTATATAATTTGGGAAATATTATTAGAAGCTAGAGAGAAACTGGCGAGAACAGAACTAAATAAAGCGAAAAATAACACGGTCTCGAACCCGGTTCTCTCGCTTACTAGGCGTGAGGAAATTACCAATGGGCCACAGAGGACTGTGTAAATGTGTGATACCAGTGAACGAAGCATAATGTATTTCAGTCTTTTTTCAGGAGTTTCAAGCGGGCGGGCCGTACCGTAATTATATTTTTGGTATTATTATAGAAGGGGAGGGCCTTATATGCATGATTTAGCAGCATTTATGACGAAGCGGAAACTCAATTCAATGCACGCGAGGGGCATTTTGGCGGTCTCTCACCAAAGACACCCTAATTTTTTTTTGAGTCAGCTGTCACCGAATTCCTGGGTTTGTAGGCGCCAGCCTTACACCCGTAACCATTTCATATGTGATCCACCCCCCCCTTTTGTCTCTCAAGTGTACAATTTGTCAAGTAATACACTGTGATGTTTGGTTGGAAGATGTGCAATGAGCTGGCAAACTAAAAGTTATAAACCACGATATACCCTATACTAAAGTTCACACAATAGTGGTTAACATTGAAATTAACTTTCTAGATTTTAATGCAGGGGTAAGATATAGGCAACGCGAAATGCAAAAAATTTTATTTGCATTTTGACCCCATTTTAATTTTTGCGGCCCCCCCTCTAAAACACTTTCCTCCTGTTTGAGTGGTTTTTTTTAAAGATTTACCAATTGAGTAAAAATCTAAAATACATAATAATGTAATAATGCGCCTTGCTTAAAAACACACTTGTAAAAAGCAATTCGCGCCGTCTTCTGAGCAAACTGTTTTTTGTTATTATTGTTGTTTGTTATTTTCTTGGCCTATAATGCGCACAGTCTGTTATGCATGAAACATAAGTACCGAATTATTGGGAGAGCAGAACGAGATGTACTTACGGGGTATCCGTTATTAAAAGGTTCTATTGTTCCGAAGAGAGAGATTCGTTCCCACCACCCAAAACCTTTTTCAGGCCATGATAAACTGAAAGGATAGGCTTTTAGATTTAATATTGTAATAATTTGGTTATTCTTTATCATTTTAGCGTAGAAAAAGCTGTTAAAAAAAAGTCTTTCCAAATTAGTTTTAACCAGTTTGGCTAACATTATGCCAGGGTCAGAGCTCAATGCTGTGTTATATTGTATTATTTAGATAAGAGAATAATGACGCAAAGAAAAAAAGAAAGGAAACAGAAATGCATCACACACCCAAATACATTTTAACCCTGCAAAAACCTTGCAACGATGTCGCAGAATTTTGACAAGCATTAAAATATGAAAGGTCAAACTTAAACATATCACAAATTATGCTTGAAAGAAATGTGTGAAATGGGCAATGTCTAAGAAAAGCTAGGTAACATAAAAGGTCTGAAATTCGGGGAAATAATAATGTGCAACAGTCATTTAGTGTTGTTGTTATTTAGTATTGTATATGGTGTCCTTGTTTTTACATGCATTAGACAAAATGGGGCAGTAGACGAAATGGACATTAGACGGAAATGGCAGTAGTCGAAAGGGGTTTTAGGCAATCTGGTATAGACCAAGTGGTCAGTTAGACGAAATGACATTAGACGAAATGGTTTTAGACATCTGGTGTGATTTAGACAAAATGGCAGTAGACGAAATGGCATAGTCGAAATGGTTTTAGACCAATCTTGTCATTAGACCAAGTGGTCAGTAGACGAAATGACAGTAGACGAAATGGTTTTAGACAATCTGGTGATTAGACCAAATGCAGGAGGTAGACGAAATGGCATTAGGAGAAAAATGGTTGAGACAACGTAGTGATTATACCAACTGGCATTATACGAATAGTATTAGGCCGATGTGGGGTGATTAGACGACTAAATGGTTAATTAGCCTAAAATGGTGAAATTAATAGACAAAATGAAATTAGAGTATGTGGGCTTTAGACTATGTGTTTGAGAACAAAATGGACTTAGATTATCTGGATATTAGACGAAGTGATATTAGACGAAAAGTGGCAATTCCCCTTGAAATTCGCCAATTAATTTTGTATTTTCTGTCAGTAAACGGACAGAGAAATTACAGCAACGTAGCCTATGGGACGCCGTTTGAAATGAGCAATTGCTAATAACACCAAACACCGTTTAAGATCGGGATCGGCTCAAATTTTGAGATAAGGCTTTTTCTCAAGGAGTATCTCTGATCAGGAATTAAAACAGACGGTGCTTTGTGAAAATCACGAAATGCCCACTTCAGAAATACAGATGGAATTTTATTCGCAAGTACTTTTTTACAATAACTTTTGAAGGGATGCTCCGATTGATCTCAAACAAAAAAGCAATTGGGAGGGTATTTTTGTCTGTATTTTAATAGGCCATATGTGTTTTTCATTATTTAGCCTTCAAAAAACCCTGTTTCCCCCTTAATGAGAAATGGTATTATATTGTTTAAGAAATACTTAACATCCTCCATGACATTGGCAGCTAGTGTTGAAAAGGTACAGAGTAGGTACAATCCAAAGTTTTAATTCGGTCCTTTGTCCCTGTGTAAAATAGGGATGGCCGGCGGGATTCACACTCAACCCAACCCTACTAATCTCCTCAGTGAATCTGAAAACCCAGCTGGCATTGTACATGATATATGAGCCCGTCCATTAGTAGCTGGCGGCAGAGCCAGCTGATACAGTAGTATTATAGCTTACATAAACAAGTATTTTAAAAAAAAACTTGTTGTGTGGGTCTCGGCAGGCATAATTTTACAAGAAATAAGAACAAACATTAAAAAGCATTTTAAAGAGTAGATTGGTCTTTTAGTTAAGTTTGCAACTTTTATTACAGAAACATGTATAAAAAGAAAATCTCATAACTGAATTAAAGTAGATTTGATACATGAGCATTAAGATTTGCATTAGAACCAATCACCTAGTTTACAACTTGATCTCCCGTTTACCTTTGACCTTGGTGGGACCATTGACCTCACCATAGTTCTAAGCTTTTAATTTTTAAACATTAGGTTACACCTACTGCTTTCAAATAAAAGAAAATAGAAAAAATGCCCAATTGGGGAGCCCGCCAAAATGTGTTAAAAAGTGAATCCCCAAGTATAAGAAGTTTAATTTAACATAGGTTAACTCCTTCCTGTCATTTCAATAAAGAAAATAGGAAAAATCGCCCAATGGGGCAAAATGTGTTAAAACTAAAACCCCCAAGTTATAAGGCTTTAACTCTTATCATAGGTTACACCTTCCTGTATTTCAAATAAGAAAGAAACGAAAATAGAAAAACGCCCAATTGGGGACAAAAGTAAAAACTGAATCCCCAAGTTATACTTTAATTTAACATAGGTTACGCCGTTGCATCATTTCAAATAAAGGCAAAATAGAAAAAACGACAATTGGGCGAAATTGTTAAAACTGAAATCCCAAAGTTATAAGCTTGTAATTTAACATAGGTACACCTTCCTATCATTTTCAATAAAGGAAAATAGAAAAAAACGCCCATTGGGGCGGTAAAATGTGATAAAACTTAATCCCCAAGTATAAGCTTCACTTTAACATAGGTTAAACCTTCATGTCATTTCAAATTAAAGAAAAATAGAAAACAAAAAAAAAAAAAACAAAAACGTTTTTTTTTTTTTTAAAAGTGTTAAAACTGACATCCCCAAGTTATAAGCTTTAACATAGGTTACAACATTCCGGTCATTTCAAATAAGAAAATAGAAAAAACGCCAAATTGGGGCAACCCGCAAAAGTGTTTAACTGAATCCCCCAAGTTCTATAAGCTTTTAATTTCCATAGGTTACACCTTCCTATCATGCAAAAAGAAAATAGAAAAAAAAAACGCCCAATGGGCCGCGCAAAATGTGGGTGTTAAAAACTGCATCCCAAGTTATAAGCTTTAATTTAACATAGGTTACACCTTCCTATCATTTTCAATAAAGAGAAAATAAAAAAAACCCCCAATTGGCGCAAAGTGTTAAAACTGAATCCCCAAGTTATTAAACTTATTTAACATAGGTACACCCTTCCGATCATTTCAAATAATAAAGAAATATAGAAAAACGCCCAATTGGGCGCAAAATGTGTTTTTTAAAACTGGGAAGCCTCAATTTAAGGTAGGGTTACACCTTCCTGTCTTTTCAACATAAAGATGTTACCGAATCAAACAAATACATGGTTAAAAAGCTTCAATAATTACGTAGTATAACTCTACGTGGCTGATCATTTTCTTATTATAACTCTCCTATTTGTTACTCACCCGTACATCCCTGCAACGTTTGAACCAAACTCCCATCAAAAAAGCAAAGTCTTCACAGAGACTAAAATCAAAGAATGCTTTTTTAAGGCCATTCAAACATGCAATTATGTTATTCTTTGTCTGAAATTGCAGCGCATTACACACCCAACACTTAAAAACTCCAAAATAATAGTAGTACGTAGATCATTTTCATAAAAGGAAACATTTAATGAAAGGACCTTCAGCGATAAAAATAGACTCCTTCGCAATTTGGAGAGCAGTGGTTCTATAGACAAAAAAAAAAAAAATCCGGGAAAACATTCCTTTAGCATAGCAGACATAGGAATTTTTCTGTACAATTAGGAATGTTCTGTTGTGAAATTATGGCAACAGGTTGACATATTTCCTAACTTCTTTCACATTCAATTAAAATAGATGAACGGCTCAAATCAAGAAAAGCTAGGAAAGACTTCAGATATAGGTACAACTCAAGCAACTCAGTCAGTGAAAGTGGTAGAATAGAATGCATGCTAGCCAAGCGGACAGGGAAGGGGGATGATAGGGAAATACACTAAAGGAATGAAGTTTAGTTCAGGCATAAATAAAAAAAAATTTCTTTTAAAGGAACGGGGCGCCCCAAGGAGGGAGTCTGTTTGGGTGTGTTCCTATGTGGTTGGGAAATACTTTAAAATGTAAGAAGAAGAAACGGTTATAGACAATATCAGATTGAATTGTGAAAGTTTTATTGCAACTTGCCTTAGTACAAAAGTGTTTGAACTAAGTATAAAAATA
>JAMKCH010024516.1:0-36819 GCA_023653785.1 Ophioderma brevispina
TCCAATGTACCGGTACAGCGATACGCCAATTACGCCTATTTAATTAGACCAATTTCATAAAAAATGCCCTTTTAATAAGCCCACATACACTTTGACTCAATTATGATTTACACAAAGATGTATGGCAGTAGTCTTTCATGTAGTGCAGGAATTCTGTATATCTGACATACTGTACTGTTTCAGTGATACAGTAATTACGCATATTTAATTACATCAATTGCATCAAAAAATGACCCTTCAATTGGCCCACAAGCACTTTGACCCAATTACGATTCACACAAAAGATGTATGGCAGAGTGGTCTTTCACATAGCGAAGGAATTTTATATATCCGATGTACCGTTTTAGCGATACAACAATTATGCATATTTAATTAGCTCATTTGCATACCTGAGCCACATATATCACACATTTTCAAATGGCAAAGAAAATGCACACCCTGATAGGCTTTCATGCAGTGAAGGAATTTTGCGTATCCGATGTACCGTTTCAAAAATAGAGGGATCATGCCGATTTTTGCATATTAATTAGCTCATTTCCATATGTAATTTGCCCGAAATACGCCCAAAATCTAATCAGGGGCCTGTTCCCCCAAACACGTGTGTAACCCTACGTGTATACTAACTCATGCGTGTGTCCTACATAACAGACCTGTTCGTACCAGTTACACAGTGCTTTGGACAAATTGGTCCACTCAGGTATAACAAGTATGCACCCAGATTTACGACTGAGTTTAGGGAACGGATCCCAGGTCGAGAACTCTTCAACCCGCTTACTTCCACCAAGTTATATCATTATACGCCTTACAAAACTTCAGATAACTTGTATACAAGCCTTGCTGGAAAATGTTCATAAATTATGCAAATTAGGATACTCAATTAGCATATTTTACGCCCAAAATCTTATCAGATCGAGAACTCATCAAATCGTACACGAAACATTTTTATCACGGACAAACGAAAAGAGGAACGCGCGGACGGACGCAGCTCATTTCATAGCCCCCGTTCCGAACTCATTCGGTGGGGACAAAAAAAATAGACACGGACCTGACAGAGAGCGGTCAGAAATACTTCATTGTTTGTGTGTCACACAATATAGAGCAATCATTGATTTTTAGTTCATTCTAGTATACCATTAGATATAGCCTGTTTTGTTACTATTAAAGGTGCATTTCGTGATTCCAGCACATTATGTTTTATTCATGGTTCACTAGATATCGTTCAGAAAGCTTATTCACAAACTTTTAGTTGATTCGGATCTTGCCGTTTTGTGTTATGAGCAATTTGTTGTTTTCCACGGTCCCACAGGCCATTGTGTTGTATTTTCTGTCCGTTTACGGACAGAAAATACCAAATTGCAAATTTCTTACAAATACGACCAAATTTACCCGTAAGATTAGGTACACATGGATTACTAACGCTAACGGTTCAGATGATATAAGAATCTCACCTTTTTTTAAGTAAGTCGGGGACGAGGTTGTGGATCACGAAATACCCCTCAAACATTTGCTATCGGATGCATCTATCCACATTATCAATGGAATAATCTCTAGCGATGTGACAAAACTGTTTTGAAGTGACACTTTCCTATTTCGCTCATGCGCATTCTGCGTATCTTGACCCAAATTTGAGTTGTTTTGCCGACTTGTTACTTTGTATGTTAGCTGAGATACCTTAGTACTATATAGTATATTAGTCCAAAATCTTAGATACAACAATAGCCCTATTATTTAAAATTGATTACAATCTGCTTATGTATATTTGATGCGTTTGAGATATATTGCTATACGTATCCCGTCACTTAGTGGTTTCTCTCAATTTTTATATAGTTTTTAAAGTATTTCTATTAGGTAACGTAGTCGCGACATTTTCATTGGACAATTCCACAAGGTTGCCAATGTAGTATTTTGTCTACTTCCCCGCGGGGAAAAATGCAACGAACTACCGCACTCCTTTTATGGGGCAATCTACACGGCAGCGCAGATCCAGATCGGATCCAGATCAATCCGTTTCCTCGTAGAACAGTTTGCGTCTTCATGTTTTAGGGTCCATAAACCCAATAACATTGTTAACAACAACGGATAATTTGGACGTGGCAGCCATCTTGAATTTCAAAATGGCTGCCATGTCAAACAGTTTTGCCTACAAAAGGTATGCGAAACATATAGTAGTGCATAGTAGTACAGAGGGACCCCCGGCAAAAATGATAAGGTTTCAAGTTTGAGTGTGAAATTATGTCTTTAACCATGCGTTAAACCTTTTATCTGCCATTTTCTGACACTGACACTTTGTTAACAGGCTCACAATTCAAGATGGCAGCCGGTATGGCTGCATTCAAAGATCTTAAAAAGCTAGAAATTATCACAAATTTCTCTATAATTAGTTAAACATCCATAAGTTTTGATAAAAGGGTAAATTTAAGTATGCGATATTATATCTTCAAGTTGTCTATTTGAAGGTCATATCTGATATTTTTGCTTTTAAACGTGCTTAAAATTCAAGATGGCAGCCACAATGAATAACTTCAAAAATCTCAAAAACATCTCTACTATATTAGTATTAGTTTATCCCTGAAATTTACGATAAAAAGTTTAAAAAAGTACGAGATATGTCTCTAACCATTAGAAAGTCATATTTGGCATTTTTAATTGGTTAAATACCCATAAGTTTAAGATGGGGTCAATACATTACTAATATATGACAATTTATAGGTGTCAAAGATCCTGAAAGATGCCCATATTGAATATTATGCAAGTTTAACAAAAGAGAAAACCAGATCATGAACTTCTAACAGTTGTAGTCAGAGTAGTGAAAGACAAATATCGTATGTCATTCATTTGTATTTAATTTCATCATAATTTTTAGATTATGTAAAATATATATTACAGATATGGCAATTAATAAATTTTAAATATCTTGAGGTGGCCATATCGACCTTTATTTAGAATTTTAAACATTTTAACTTAAAAAAATGTCATAAATAAGTATTAATGTTCAAAGAAATTTCTCATATTTTTAATAAACAATTTTATAATAATCTGTGGATGATATAAAATATATTACAAATAATGTTATAAGGTAATTTATAAGATCAAAGATCTTGTAAGGTGGCCATTTTGGCTGCCATCTTGGATTTTAAGTATATTAACAACTAAAAAAATATGAGTTTCTTATGGCCAAAGACATATACCTCACCATACTTTAATTTACACTTGTTTAGTAGTTCTTAGATGATAGGTATATGGCAATTTAGGTTTTAAAGGTTTCGGAAGGTGGCCATTTTGAAACAAAAATGACAGATATGATTTTCTATTATTTGTACACTTTTGCTGTAACTTTATGATGATAAAATTAACTATGTAGCTGACAATTCATAAGTTTTTAGTTGTTCGAAGGTGGCCATATTGGCAGCTATCATGAATTGTATGTTAGGCTGCCATATGTGGCTCTCTAATAGCCAAGGCCATGTTATCTCATATGCATTCTTTTCTTTGATGGATTTTGGATGCTATAACTAAATATATATTTATTATTTATATTACAGATATATGACAATTTGTAGGTTTAAAGGTCTCCGAAGGGGGTCACCAGGACTCACCACCTTGAATTGGAGCGTGTTATCAAAAAATACCATATATGGATTTTAATGGTCAAAGGCATAGAGGCCAATCCTATATTCTAACAAAGGACAGAAGGACACCAACTACTCCACTCCTCAAAGAGCTCCAGTGGGCATGTTGTCTCTAAACTTATGCTTCTTACAAGGGTATTTCTGGACAATTGCCGTCATACTTGTCCAAATACTCTCTTTGTATATTCCTGGCAGGCCAGTCTTGCGGTCTGAAGATGACTAGACGCTCCTCACTGTTCCTCGTACAAAAAAGTCAGTGGGTGACAGGGCTTTTAGCAATGCAGCCCCTAGCCAATGGAACTCTTTGCCAATCTCTGTTTGCCACTCCGGGTCCATCGTTACTTTTAAGAAAGCAGTGAAATACTATTTCCAAAGAGTTCAGCATGTCCTTAAACTGACATAGTCTCATGTATTTTTTTTAAATTTGATTGTGCTACTGTTTCTAATACTATAGATTAGATGATATGTGTTATACCTCAAGGTTCATTACTCTTAAATCTATCATATTATCGTGTTTAGGCCAAACAGAAATTCCGTTTTATTTGTAAACGCTTTCACCTTAATTAATAAGGCACTATATCAAATGATGTTTGTATTGTATTGTATATCACATCTGCCGTGATATAACTATATTATACAACAGGTATAGCCCTTAAAAGTTTTTAAAAAAAAATTTGAAGACGGCAATATGACCCCATCTTGAAATTGGAGCATGCTAACAAAGCACTATTATCAGATTGGACTTTCTAATAAGACCTATAGCTCAGATTATAATTACAATTTTATTATACTTTCTGGAAAATGTAACTAAACATATTACAGATATATGGTAATTTAAAAGTTTAAAAGATGTGTAAAGGTTGCCATATTGGCCACCATCTTAAAATTTTGAGCTTGTAGGAAAAACGAAATTACCAGATAATAGTTCTACAGGCATGACAGGTACCGACATATCAAGACTTCAATTTGCACATTTATCACATTTTTTGCAGGCAAACTGTCTGTAAAATACACTGCTATAGCGGCCATTTTGAAATATAAGATGGCTGCCATAACCAAGTGATCCAATATTGCTATCAAAATACTTATTAAATTTCTAGACCATGGAAACATGGATATAAACACTGGAATCGTGCCTCTACCAGTGTCAGAAACCGGGATATGGGCAAAAGCAACTTTATTTGGCGGCCATTTTGAAATTTAATGTGACCGCCAAAACCAAATGATCTGATCTTGTTATCAATGATCTTATAGGATTCCTTGACCCTTAAAACATGGGTATAGACACCTGAATTATGCTTCTACTAGTCTCAGAGACCGAGATATGAGCAAAAAATTGGCGGCCATTTTGAATTCCAAAATGGCCGCCATAGGGGAATTTAAAAAATGCCAACATTGATTTTCTTATTTAGTGAACCATAAGCTTTCAGAAAATGTATAGTTTTCCTAATCTCCATAAAAAGCCAACAAAATTACTTAAGGAACCTGACTAGGGTGTGTACACGCTTGATTAGTGTCGCTGCACAAAGCGTTACTCGTAGCATTTGTACACTTTACGCTTCGAAAGGTCACCTTACTCTCGCATTCATTCGGGCACTCACTGCGTGTAGAGTTCTTTAAACGGTCTCCCGTGATCCGGATCTGTGATCTGGATCTCGGGGAAACGGATTGATCTGGATCTGCACTGCCGTGTAGATTTCCCCTATGAATCTATGTCTATGACCCCTACTATCTCATCTCGTCCCACGCGTCAAAGTTCACAGATTAGCGTGGATGAATTACGTGAACGGAGTATTCGGTGGGCGATGAGCTTAATCATCACCAGTCAAAATGGCGTTTGCTGTTGCCATCTTTGCTGTACTTTGTGTAATTTAATTTTTATGATAACACGCAATCAAAACCAGCGATCGAGTAAGCCATCAGGATTTTTGTTGAATCCTGTGTGATCAAGGATTCTATCTGTACAATTAATGAAGCGTTATTCTGTGTGGCTGCGTACTGCGCTACAGCTAGGCTAGAGTCTATGCTAGACGTTACTATTTATATATCGGTATCTTCGTAAACATTTGAGCTATAGTAAAACAAAAGTAACATGGTTTATTTCGGGAAGGTAGAGAAAACCACTGTCCCTTGGTGTTTGATGATGGCACTACCTCCCTCGACTGCGTCTTGTCGGGAGGTAGCCCCATCATTCAACACCAAGGGACAGCAATTTTCACTACTTCCACTCAAACTATGTTGTATTTGTATATTACAAGTTTCTTTGAAAAGTTATTACAACTCACTGATTTCCCCTGGAGGAGGTGGAGGAGAAAGAAACATATTTCTGTGGTAATTTAATGTTGAAGAATTAAAACGAAAATCAACAATAAAACATACAAACTGTTTGACCTATGTAAAGTGTTACTAGAACTTATTATACATTTATTTTTGACAAAACTAGTCTTAAGCCACAAAGTGAACCACATCCGGACCCATTTGACAGCTTTCGCCCTTCGTTTCGCGCTGGAGGGAGAATTCCCTACCCTACTAACCACCAACATTAACGCTTTACTCCTCGATGTAGCCTTCTATGGTTCGTGTCACTATCTCTGTGCAGTGATGTCATAATATTTACGCCCGCGTCAAGAAATGACGTCTTTGTTCGCGCGCCTAAAATCGCCATAGCTTCAAGTCAGCGCGAGCGATTTACTCTTGCGACCAACAAATCTCTCGCTGACGTCACTGCACAGAGTTAGCCTCACTGGGACCTTCTTTACCAGTGATGAAAATCTTCATAAAACCTCTGAAATAAGCAAGACATTTGGGATTTACCGAACATGCATCATAATATTTTGTCTTGCAGCGTTCCTTTCTTGTCTTTGTTTTATTCGATCAGATATATATTCAGAAAGTGTATAAAGAAATGGGTTGATTGAAGAATTGATGGGTAAAATGAACCCTACTGTCCACGCGTACATTTCAGGGGAAATTGATGGAATTACTTCACATTGCGCAAGAATACATGTCAGACATAGCGGTACCCAACAACAAAAGTCTGTGAAGACTATCGCAAACATTTTTCTAGCCATGCGTAATTCTTCTTCGTGATCTTGCGTACGGGACGCTCGTTTTGCAGATTTGATTGTACTAACGAAAATTTGAATGTAGCAAAATGCTACAACGACAAAACACAAGAGGTTAAGACCGATAAAAACCACAATGGAGAAATAGGTGGCAAGTTGACTTTCGATATTTTCTGAATACAAGTAGGGAACATTCTTCAGTGACAACCGTTGTGTGACATTGACGTCCTCTGTATATGTGTACGCATACCAAAAATCTCCGACCACAACAAAATCAACTTTAAACTTGGCATCAATGTCAACGGAGGTAACGTTAATTTGCACTGAGTCGTTTTTAACTGTAGCTACTTGTCGCCTTACAATTGGAATTCCTATGCACACTTCAGAAACACTCATAACATTTTCTTGGTCACTTGCTAAAAAAATTGATATGACACTGATAAGCAAGGATACCAACCAAACTAATGCAACACAAATACGAGTAGATTTTGTGGTCAAGCGACGGCTACTAAATGGATATTTCACGCCCAGGAATCGGTCTATGCTTATTATTGTAATTAGAAACACGGACCCTTCGCTGGATAGAATTGATAGCAATCCGGCTAGTTTGCAAACAAGTGTGTTTCTCCAATTATGGGCATAGGATGGGAAATACTCGCCATAGTATAAATCAGCAACGGCTAGTAGTAGCATGTTGATACCCATGAGTAGATCTGACAACGCCAGGTTAGAAATGAGCAAGATTTGAACTTTGTTCGATTGTCGTCTTCTTTACCTGAACGCACATAAAATGCGATAACATTGAATATAAACGCTGATAACCCGAGAACCCATACTGAAATCCTTAGAGTTACATGTCGCAACATTCTGTTGCATGTTAGATATTCGGGGCGTGGTTCACGAGAAATGCAAATTGCTTCATCAATAAAACAACATGTTGGATATTTGTTTACTAATAAAGTAGTTGAATTATTTATTCGTGAGAATGAATCATGTGTTATTAGGCGCATGTTATTCCCTCTCAGGTCAATAGTTTGCAAATTAGTATTATTACTGAAAGCATCATAGCTAATCATTTTAATAGAATTGTGTGATATATTCAAAATCACCATTCTTTCTAAACCATGGAAGATTTGTTCTGACATTTCGAACAAATAATTCTGTTGAAGGGCTAAAAATTTCAAATTTTCGAGACCGCTAAAAGCGGTTGATACCATATTTTGTAATTTATTCTCACTCATGTCTAACACTTGTAGTTGTCTTTGTGTACTGAATGAGGGCAGTGTATGCAAATAATTTCTACTCATATTGAGGTATATCAATTGTGTTACATTTCGAAAGGCCTGGAAGGGAAGACTTTTCAAACTACCATCGGATGCATCTAAACTTGTAAGATTCTTCGTGATTCCGAACAAACTGGAAGGAAATCGGTCAAGATTACTTTTGTATAGTTCAAGCACTTTTAGTGAAATTAATGAATCAAAAATATCAGATGAATTAATCGTCAAGTTATTACCACTAAGACGGAGTTGAACCAAGCTGCCTAGTGGAGGTAAACCCGCCATCTGGCAATGTACGCATGATATTTGTCCAGTCAGGTTAAAAGAAGTGAGTAAGTCATTTAAACGAGAAAACTCGTCTCTTCTGGCAATGAATTAGGAGATTGTACTGAGGTCGATGTCTTCATCGTTGTTAAGTAGTCCACGAAACAAAGGTTACCTGATAATGTACTGATCCTGTTAATACTCAGCAAGAGTGACAAGCCGTTTATTGAGTCAAACCAATTATCTGATAGCTTTTTGTATCCATTGTTTACTAGGTTGAGGGTCCTCGCGTCGGTACGATATGAATGCAACTCCCAATATCGAATACACTGTGTGGGAGACTGCAGATTATTATTGTGGCAAAGTGAGTATGATCATACCCGCAGTGAGTTGAACACACCAGCATGTAGTGTGAACTATGTTATTGTGGATTCCAGTAGAGGAACGCAACCTACTAGTGAGTTAAACCCACCACAGTAGTGTGTGATGTATCGTGATTCATGTAGAGGAAATCAACCTAACTAGTGAGTCAAAACCCACAGCAGGGAGTGTGTATATGCTCTTGTATCAGTGGGATACCCAACCCCTAGTGAGGTCAAACACACCAGCAGGTAGTGGGGTATATTTTATGGTGCATTAAGACATAGGAACCCAACTTCACCTAGTGAGTCAAACACACCAGCAGGTAGTGTTGTCTATTTATTGTGATTCAGAGTCGAGGAGTTCCAACTCACCTAGGGAGTCAAACACCCCAGCAGGTATGTGTATATGTTATTGTGATTCAAGTAGAGGAAACCCAACCTAACTAGTGAGGGTCAAACCCAACCATGCAGGTATGTGTATTGTTATATTGTGATTCAAGTCGAAGGGAACTCAACCTAACATGAGTCAACACAACCAGCAGTAGTTGTGTATAGCTATTGGATTCAGGTCTGAGGTAATCCACAACGTCACCTAGTGAGTTAAAAACACCACAGGTAGTGTGTCTATATTATGTGATTCGGTCGGAGGTACCACAACGTACCGATGAGTTAACAACACCCAGCAGGTGTGTGTATTGTTATTTGTCTCCCGGTAGAGGCCCCACAACGTACCTAGGGAGTTAAACACACCACAGGTAGTGTGTACATGTTATTGTGATCCAGGTAGAGGCCACCCAAACACACCCTCGTGAGTCAACACAAAGGACCAGCAGTAGTGTGTATAGGTTATTGTGATTCAGGTCGAGGATACCCACCTTACCTAGTGAGTTACATCACGAGCCGTAGTACAAACACGCAGCATATTGTGCTTCAGGTCAATTCTTCCAATACCTGTAATGAACGGAAGACATCAGCAGGCAATATAGCCAGGTAATTGTCACTCAGGTCAAGCCAATGTAATTTTTTTGTTGAAATGAAAGATTCGTTTGACAGACTTGCAAGGTGATTGTTATTTAAGTCAATTCGGTAAAGGTTTCGTGCACACGGTCCTTCAAATAAGTCAGACGTCAGATTTGTCAATTGATTGTAACTCAATATGAGTATCTTCAACCGGGGTAAATCCTGACACATATCTGGGTATAAAGTTCGGATTTTGTTTTGCTCTATTATCAAAACCTCTACGGTATCAAGTCCCTGAAATGCGTGATGTTTTATTGCATGCAAACCTGTGTGAGCGAATGATAATCCTTTAATATTCTGTTCGTATATTATCAAATCCATAGTGGTATTTTGATAGTATCTGACATCGGAACACGTTGACAGCCATTCCCTGTATCCTAGGCTACACGTGCACGAATCGTGACATTTGACCAAGTACTTAGCTACATTCACTGTAATGGTGGCAGAATATAGATCAAACCTATCATACTTTTGACTGTATTTGACCTTGTTTGTGTATGTAGTAAGATTGCATTGTGTAACACTCACTGGGGAACTCTGTAAACACTTTGTCACTTTGACTTCTGCAGCACGGACCTCAAGCCTCAGGTCAGTATTATGAAAATAAAATCTAAATTGTTTTCCCTGGATTACAGCAATACAGGAAGTCTCGTCAACCGAAAACAGACTATATTGTTTTGAACAATTTGTGCTTAGTTTTCCCAATTTTTTAACATAAAAATAGGTATACACACTACTACTGCCGGGACTTAAGAATTTTACCGATATGCCTGTTGAGTTTTGTATGGTCACATTGGTATCGCAATTTTTTTGGTTAGTGTACGCACTGATTACTACAGGGTTATTCGAAAGTAAAACTTCTTTATCACCACACGCATCGACCACAGTCATGACAGGGGAGTTGTTTGCCTTCGAAATAGGCTGGAAATGCCGTGTCACCAAAGCTGTTGTCAATCTATCACTGACAGACATAGGCATATTAGTGATTTTAATAGGATTACTTGTAGCCCTATACGTGGTTTTAAAAGGCCTACTCGTAGGCCTATACGTCAAATCGTACTCAGAATTATCATGTATTAGAGATGAAGGGATATCAGTCGTTTTGATTTCAAAAAAATCACTAAAGGAGGATGGAATCAGCGAATTGTTTGATCCATAATCAAAATAGCTACGACTTCCGATTGCAGGATCATTTGTTGTGTGAGGGTCATGTGTATTTTTCTCATCTATTTCAGTAATGCCGTCCTGCAAATCATGGACGGGGTCGTTATTGTCAGGGAGTTTGTTACAATTAACAGTAATTAACGTTACAACCAGTAGAAAGACTACCGGTAATGCTCCGAGTCGTTTGATACCAATTTGTAAACTAGGTTGATGAGCAAGCAGATGACTTGTAGCGAAGAACATGAACAATGGCATTACAATAAGCCATGATAATGCAGATTGTGAGTCCATGATTGCGACAGAGACTGATTTCATAAATATAGAATCGGGGTAAGCTGAAATGTGCGCGCTTTCTATGTTATTATATAAATACATAAACATACAATCAGTGATATACGTAATACAACAACGATTCACGTGATTTGTAAAAATTTAAAAATACTGAAGAAAAGTTCAAATTTCTAAGCGTTGAAGTAGTAAACACTTGATGGTACCAGTGACGATGCGTTCCGTTTTATATATCTGTGAAAGAAGAATGGCAAAAAAAAAATATTAGGGCCTATAACAAAGCCAAGGTGTAAATTGTATAAATGTATAAAAGGCTGACAGAGGTGTCCCGAGGATGCGCCCTCAATTTTGTAATAAATCACGTGTTTTGCACATGCTAATTGTAAACATACTAATCACTTTGTAAAAAATCGTGTTTTGCACATGCTAATTGTAAACATACTAACCACTTTGTACAAAATCGTGTGTTTTGCACAAGCTAATTGTAAACATACTAATCACTTTGTAAAAAATCGTGTGTTTTGCCCATGCTAATTCTAAACATACTAGTAATCACTTTGTAAAAATATAGCTAAGCTGAAATCGATATCCTTTATATAGAAAATCACAACTTTGTAATGATTCACAGTGTTTGAGACTGTTATCCTGCTACACATAAAGTTTATTACACGAATACGAGAAGTCTGATTCATCGCAAAATTTGGAATTCAGCAGCGGACTTATTAATTTTAGCTGACTATTTTTGATTAATACACAATAAAACTATATTTCAAATTCTCTGAGTCTTAAGATATGATTTTTGTTTCATTGTACGTTGCAGTGATTTACAAAAAGTAAGTGTCGTAAGTTTGATTAAAGCAATATTAGCACATTTTTTTGAAGGGCGCCCCCAATTTTTCAAAAATTTGGAGATTTTTACACGGTTGCATTGGTAAATGGCTAGTAAACTATACCTGTGAATGGTTAAGCTCGAAAATGTCTATGTGTCACAAACGAAGGAATTTTGTACTAGAATAAAAAAATTATTATCGGGGATCCCCGATAATAATTCAACGGCTGCTGGAAACGGCCTTCCAATGTGAAATAGCCGGGAAATAGTACATGTACGTGTCTACGCTCATCCATTAGTTGTTTTATTGGTTCAGGCAAGTCAAGTTAAGTTAGAGGTTATCTTCTCCAGGTGGCACTAGTTCATCATGGACAGACATAAACGTAGCATTTCCAGCTCTGCCGTTAATTCCAATCTGGGATCCCAATTCTAATTAAAATATCGCTTATTTTATGATAAATACGCATTTCTTAGCATTCTTGTTCGCAGGTATAGTTTCCTAGACAATTACCAACGTAACTGTGCCAAAATATCAACTTTTGAAAATTGGGGGCGCTCTTCAAAAAATGTGCTAATATTGCTTTAATTAATAAACCATTTTATGATAGAGTATGTTATTAAGTCATTCATGATAAAAAAAAAAAACAATGATTGATATTTATTATTCCCATGACAAAATGCAAATCAGAGTTATGATCTGGAGCAAATCTTACCATACCAAGAAATCACAAACACTTTTTTATAAAAGTTTGAAAGTTTCCAAAAAGATGCTTACAAGCCTTTCTGTGGCCCAACATTTAACATTTTATCACATGTGATCAAAACATTAATAGCCAAATTTCTACAAACCGTTTAGTGTTTTCTTGGTTTAGTTATATTTGTATGTTTCATCCTGATTGTAAATCAAACAAACGTTGATATTGCTTACCCAGACTTCTTTCTGTCAATCCTTTTCCGACTGGACAGTGAGTTCTGCCAAACCTTTTCAGATAAGCAAACGACTGGAGTGAGTTCTACGCTGTCGTCGTGTCGCTAAGATGCAGGAAACTTCTTCCTAGCAGGTCTTTCTAGTTCATACATATTGTACAAAGAAACAAAATGAAAATCAAGATTGGTTTTGGTTTTCCTGAACTCAAAATAATGAGGCACGTTCAAATTTCCTTAAATCATTGTTTAACGTCCGTCCGTCCGTCCGCCCGTTCGTTCGTTGCCGTCGGCGGAGGAGGGGGATCAGCTCGTTCGAATTACTGTGTAATCCTTAGATTACTGGTTCGATTCTCTACACAATCGCAAACTTTAGAATTGAGCAGGTAGCTCCCTTAATTTTAGTGACTATTTTTATTAATGCACAATAAACTTTTATTTCCAAATCTTTGAGTCTTAAAGGTGCAACAAGAGATTTCAAGTCATCTATATTTTCTGGGATATTTGGTAATTTCATACAGATCAGACACTCAATAGATTCCCTACCTTTTATTTGCCAGCAGAAATGACTTAAAATGAAAAACAAAATGTGATTTGTATATGCTTATATTTCAATAGAAAAAAAGGCTGAATTTCATATTTGCTCCTATACAGAATTAGAAATTTCACAATTTTTGTACCAAAGAAACAGTTCTAAGCTTAATCCTTTCAGATGGGGATATTTTTATAGAAAGCTTTAGACCAGTGCAAAAATCAGAATTTTCACATATTTTCGGGACACTTGTTATTTGAAATCCCTCGTTGCACCTTTAAGATAAGACATGAGTTTACGTTTTTGCTTCGTTGTGCGTTGCAGTGATTTAGAAAAAAAGGAAGTGTCGTAAAAAGTCTAATTAATCATGTAATAAACCAATTATATGTAGCAATTTAAGACAGATTAGCCCCTGTCTCTTCACATATAGTATGTTACTAAGTCATTTAGGATAGATTATGCAATCATTGATATTTATTTATTCCCACGTAAAGAAAAAATGCTAAATGATCACAACTTTGATCTGGCAAATCTAGCCATCTAGCCAGTGGCTAGCTAGCATGTTCGGGGGCCCGTGGACAAAACAACAATCGGGGCCCCTATAGGTATGCTCGAAAACTTGGATCAAAGTTCAACAAGCCCAACGAATGAACAAGTCTTAGTCATAATACTTTGAGATCCACGACCTCGAAAATCTTGAGAATTTTCAAATTTTATGAAATACGTGTTAGAGATGACTCTCTCTCTCTCCAACCGGCAAGAGGTCCATGTACCCCTTTCAAAATTCTACAGAATTCTACAAACATTTTATTTCCTGTAGAAGCTTATAGCGAGTACATATGGAACTCGTTTTTTTTCAGGGTGCAAAGGGAGGTCATATACATTTTCAGGGGCAAGCATATATTAAAATTTGTTAGTATTGTATAGGCTATGTTGTTTTCACTGTGCACGTGTGCAGAAAATCACTAATTTTCGGGGGCAAGATTCCCCACAGGGCCCCCTCTGGTTACGCCACTGCGTTCCGTCCCATCTCTTTAGGGGCCCTTTAATTTCCGGGGCCCAATTCCCCATTTCTGCAGAAACTAGTGTTATGAATAGCATTAATGAATAGCATTCAGGGCTGAACGTGCCATGGTGTCAAATGCGGCAAGAAGTGGGTCCAACATTTCAAGAGAAACCACAGCAAGTCATCTTGGGGCCATAACATGGGTCACTGAATCCACACTATGCTTTAGTCTTCAAGGCCCCTCCATGGCCTTTCTTTTTTTCTCCAAACTCGCATCTATCTCTAGAACTTTCTGGGCCCCAATTCCTCATTATGCTAGAAAAACTAGTGCTTTATAGTGACAGTAATGAGTAACATGCCGGTCTGAATTTCCCATTTGGTCAAATAGGCTCAGAAGGGATCCAAAATTTCAAGTACAGAATAACAGCTACCACTGCTGAGCCCTTAACAAGGGTCACCGAATCCAACGCCATTATGATTTGGTATATGGGTCCTGGTAATTGGCTCATAGTCATTTTTAAATGGCCTCTCGCATATCGGTATCAAATGCAGACTTGCTTACATTGACATTAAGACAGAGCCTCTTACTTACCAGTAGAAGGCATTCTAGAAGGGGCCCTGAATTAATGAATTAATAAATTCAGTGTGGTAGCATTAGGCCCTGTCTTGAAATTTTGTAAATCTTATTTTTTTGTTCTCCCTCCCCCTCTCTCTTTTTTCTTCAATCTCTTGGGGGCCCCTATCCTCTCGGGGCCCGTGGACTTTGTCCACCCTGTCCCTATGGTAGCTACGCGCCTGCATCTAGCTCTAGCCAAAAAGGAATCACAAACACGTTTTATAAGGCTTTACAGAATATCAGGAAATATGTTCATGTTGAATTCAAGAAATGTTATTTAATAAACCATTTTATCCAAACGGTAAAAATTAAGTTAGAACGTTTTCAAGAAGATGCATTAGAAATCGTTTTGAGACCTAACATTTTTTTAATTATTTTTATCACATGTGTAAACAAATTAATAACCAAATTTCTTCAAACGTGTTTAGTGTTTTCTGGTATAGCTATATCCCGATGTTTTATGAATATAGATTTATCCTGATTGTAAATGATCACAACTTTGATCTGGCAAATCTAGCCATCTAGCTCTAGCCAAAAAGGAATCACAAACACGTTAGAAATCTTTTTGAGACCTAAATAACATTTAACATTTTTATCACATGTGTTTAAAAATTAAGAGCCAAATTTCTTCAAACACGTTTAGTGTTTTCTGGTATAGCTATATCCCGATGTTTTATGAATATAGATTTATCCTGATTGTAAATAAAAAGAATGTCGATAGTGCTTACCCAGACTTCTTTCTGCCAATCCTTTTCAGGTACGACTGAACAGTGAGCTCTGCTTATTCTTTTCAGATAAGCAAAACTACTGGAGTGAGTTCTACGCTGTCGTCTTGTCGCTAAGATGCAGGAAGCTTCTCTCTAGAAGGGCTTCCAAGTTTCTACATATTGTACAAAGAAAACAAAATGAAATCAAAATTGGTTTTGGTTTTCCTGAGCTCGAAATAATGAGGCACGTGCAAATTTCCTTAAACCATTGTTTAACTAACTTATCTGATTGAAGGGACGCAGATTTCTGATAGCTTGGGGTGGCAATTTTTTGCAACATTTTGACATCAGTTGAGAGAATGTGCCCATGTCCTTACAACGGTACGTCAGTGTCTAAAGGAAGACAATCTTATCATTCTTTAGAATTTCCTTTTCAATAGGAAGTCATGAACAGTATAAAAATTAGCGGATAATACTTACAGGTGCCCCACCCGATTATAACATGTATTTTGCTCTCTTTCGTAGGAAGGGCCATCACCAACATATGTTAATTCCGAAATTTCATTTCAATCCGACATATACCATTTTAATGTGAGCAGTAATTGTATGTATTACAATAGCGCATAGAGTACAGTACAATCTAGTTTACGGTTTCCATAAACAAACAACGTTTTCGCATGTAGCATCATAGTATGAAAGAAGTGAGTCATAATATTTTGCAGATGTGATGAGAAAATACACGGTTTCTAATGGTACTAAAGTCTCAGGTTTGATGGTGTGAAAGACTTGGCCGAGGCTGACGATCGGGTAGTGCCCCTTTAAACACTTCAATGTCCTATTTTTATACTTACACGACCAAAGGTATAGGAGGCGTTGATTAAGATAAAACGGCACGTTAAAACATGTTTTATTCCATAAATGTAAAAGAGTGAAAACACATTTCAAGGAGTGGACTCTTGTGAACGTCTTTGTTGGAGTAATTTCCCTCTTTTGAGAGTGAATTCTGTCATATGTCAATCTATAAGAGTGGACAATCACGCTTGACGAGTATAGATAAACAAAATTCACTCCTGTAAAGAGAACAATTTAAACTCCAAACAAAGGGGAAGGGTCCCTAGAGTCACTCCTTAAAAGGGAGTGATTTCACTCTTTTACAATTTAGATAGGGCATGTCCGATGACTATTAACACTTCGAAGCTTTAATATAATCCAGAATTAACATCTTAAAAGTATTATATCATTTCTCACTAAACACACCTCTTCCTGGAGACCTTTAAAATTTAAAGATTAACAGATTAAGGTGTTTAAAAAGTGATATGATGGTCCGTTTGATTTCCTTGCGACCAATCTTTTGACTTTTTGTAACCTCGTATACCTGTGTTAGAAATCAAACACATCCTGCTATCCACTTTGTAAACATGTTTACAAAAAGCTAACTTAAGCTTCAAATCTTATTCTTTGAACCGGCAAGCGACTGAAATTAAAATTGGTTAAATTTTGTTTCCAAAATGTCACCATTATTAAATGTTTTCCAATGCATATTCAGAATCAGCCCTGAAAAATGTATCTAAATGCCAAATAAGCGAATCTGGGCTGTATTCTTTGTAGAGGCTGGTTCGAACTGACCTGCAAGCATTTGTGACGCTATCTCTTAAAGTCACTGATTAGGTGCTAGAAAGTATACAGATAGTGGCCCGTGTCGATAGGTTTGAAAAAAAATCAGTAGTAAAAAAATCCAATCACTCTAAATTCCTGACGGAGAAAGTGGTTAAACGCTTACAGCCCCCCCTGAGAACGTTATTTCTTCAAATTTAAAAAAATAGCGCCCCCTATTTTAATTTTTCAAGTCCATTTTTGCACTGTGTATTGGGGAAGGGTTATATAAAGTAATAAAATCTGTAAGTGAGCTATACCTTAACACGCGTTAGTTGCCAAAAAAGAAAATTTTTCTGCCAGAACTAGTAGTAATAAAAGTAGGTCGACTTTTAGTAGCCAACAAAACAGTTCGTAAATGGTCATCTTCATTCACTTTAAAATGCTTTAGTGTATTTTCACAAAGAACGGGATATAAGGGTGATTACATATGACATAACACTAGCAATTTAGCGATAAAATGGGCATTTTGATTTTGGTGAACATATTTAGTCAATGGTTTGTTAATACTTAGTTTGTTGATTTAGGCTCTACACAATTTAAACATTCTTATTTATTTCCTAAGAGAGGGAACATTGGGGGTAATTGTTCGACAGTGATTTCTGTCATGGTCTCGTAATGCTTATTTGATTTATTTCTTAAAGAGAGGGAAAATTGAGGCAATGCTACGCCAGTGATTTCTGTCATGGTCTTTGTAATGTTATTTCTTAAGAGAGAGGGAAACATTGAGGCAATGTTACGCCAAAAAAAAAAAAAGTGGTTTCTGGCATGGTCTTGTAATGCTTCATTTTGATTTATTCTTAATAGAGAGGGAAACATTGAGGCAATGTTACGCCAGTGAGTTCTGGCATGGTCTTGTAATGCTTATTTTTATATTCTTTAATAGCGAGGGAAAACATTGGGACATGTTTCCCGCCAGTGATTTTATGTCATGGTCTTGATAATGCTGATTTTGATTTATTCTTAATAGAGAGGGAAACATTGAGGCAATGTTACGCCAGTGATTTCTGGCATGGTCTTGTAATGCTTATTTGATTGTATTTCCTAATAGAGAGCGCAAAAACATTGGGCAATGTTACGCCAGTAATTTTTGTCATGGTCTGGAAGCATATTTTTATTGTTTCTTATATAGAGGGAAACTTTGAGGGCAAGTTACCCAGTGATTTTATTGTTCAGTGGTCTGGTAGCTTTAGTTTGATTTATTTCCTAATAGAGAAGGAAACATTGAGGCAATGTACCGCCAGTGATTTCTGTCGGTGGTCTTGTATGCTTATTTGATTTATGTCTTAAGAGAGAGTGAAAACTTTGAGGCAATGTTACGCCAGTGAATTCTGTCATGGTGTGTTAATGCTTATTTGATTTATTGTACTAAAGAGAGGAGAAACATTGATGGAATGTTACGCCAGTGATTTCTGGGATGAGTCTGTAATGGCTTATTTGATTTATTTCTTAATAGAGAGGGAAACATTGAGGCAATGGTATCGCCATTGATTTCTGTCATGGTCTTGTAATGCTTATTTGATTTAGTTCTAAGGAAGAGAGGGAAACATTGAGGCAATGTTACGCCAGTGATTTCTGTCGTGGTCGTGTAATGCTTATTTGTGTATTCTTAAGAGAAAGGAAACATTGAGGAAATGTTACGCCAGTGGATTTCTGGGATGGTCTTGTTACTTGTTATTTGATTTATTTCTTATTAGAGAGGGAACGTTGAGGCAATGTTACGCCAGTTATTTTCTGTCATGGTCGTGTAATGCTTATTTGATTTATGTCTTAATAGAGAGGAAACATTGAGGCAATGTTACGCCAGTGATTTCTGTCATGGTCTTGTAATGCTTATTTGATTTATTTCCTAATAGAGAGGAAAACATTGAGGCAATGTTACGCCAGTGATTTCTGTCATGGTCTTGTAATGCTTATTGATTTATTTCTTAATAGAGAGGGAAACATTGAGGCAATGTTACGCCAGTGATTTTTGAAAAATATGAGGAAACAAAATATTCTAATTTTGCTCTTAATTAAGCAAAAGACTGACTCTAAAAGGTCACCAATTTCCTTCCAAGTCAAAAAGTCACAACATTAACACAGTGTGACGAAAGAAGCATCTATACGGACAGACTAATCCAGTATCTGCCATTTTAAATTTCATTCACTCGGAAAAGTAATGTACAACACTATGTGTAAACAAAGAATTTATTATTTACAAATAATATAACTGTTGAATTTTACCTAATCTAAGGGTTTTGACGTGTTAGTGATTTACTCTATAAAATATATGGTATTTACAATGGTGCTGATTAAGAATCTGAAATAAAAAAATGGGGGTCACTGACTTTGTTTTTGAGCTATAGCCAAAACAAAAAAGGTATGTTGTCACTTTTTAAACCACGCAAGTTTATGGGAAAAGTCCAAATTTGACGTTTGGATCGCCTACAAAATAAAAACTTCTCTATAAAATTTTGTAATTTATAAATATGTTGAGGTCCCGATGTCGTTCTTTAAAATTTTGAAATAAAAAAATAGGGTCACCGACTTACTTTTTCCATTACACGCCGAAAACCACTGAAATTGGACACTTTTTTTCAAATTGGGCGTCTTGTTGGGCGGCAAGAAAAATCCGCGCCACATTCGGCATGCAGCAAAGCAGGAACGCAGGCGTAGAGATGGACGATTTTAATAAACGCAAACAAACGCGGTATCTGCGCATGATACCTTCGCACCTCAAAAATTCTTCCATTTGTCCATGACTGGGCTCAAAACAGAATACTGAAGGTGTAAAGCAGCTTGCGCGTAAACAAATCACACGTCAAACTCCTTAAGTAAAATGTATTACGCCTAATTCAGGTAAAACCTTTTACTTGTTTATTATGGAGTTTTATGCTTACTTAATTTGTGTCATTTTTACATAACTTGTGTAATTATTTTCTGTTTTATTTCAAGACTTGTAGACCATTTACAGCTCATTAAAATGAATCTAACCGTTACAAAAATCTGAATCTGAAATCCAAGAATATGCACAGATATTCGATGCTAAAGTGCGATTTCTTTGAGTAAATGAGGGAACTGAACAGCTTGCTGGACAGTGTCCGAATTTGTCCATTCACAGAGAAAACGCTGTTCAAAAAGTTTAAACAATTTGTTTACTGGGTGAACTGAACAACACTGTTCAGTTCACCCGGTAAACAACTTGTTTAAACTTTTAAACAACTGTTTAAACTTTTTGAACAGCGTTTTCTCTGTGTTGTCCTGGCCCTACCTCCTGTGAAATACTAACTACTAATTTTACCTAATATAAGTAAAAGTATACTAAATTCAGGTAAAACCTTTTACTTTATTATGGAGTTTTATGGTTACATAATTTGTGTATTTTTTATCACTTATTATAATATATAATTATGTTTCTGTTTTATTTTAAGGCATGTAGATTATGTACAGCTGAATCAATTTGAGGGAGTTTTATTCATTAAAATAAATCTAAATAACGCTCATTATATCGAAGATTGCATGGAAATTCCATCTAGTTTAAAAAGAGAAACGCATAATCGCATAATATTACTTGAGGGGAACGACCGAGACAAAGCCTATTCAAATCAACGTTATTAGGACGGGTAAAGAACCAACGAAATTCAAAAACACAAAACACACACATAAAATACAAAACGGAAAAAAGCAAAGATTTTCAGATTTCCCCATATTTTGTAAATATTAAAAGATGTGTATGAAGTCGAAATTAATCCACAGTAACTCTACACAAAATTAGAGTAGTGATAAGAATTTTTCGGCGAGCGCTGTGATCACTGGGGAATCTGAATTAGCGTGAGAAAACGACAAAATAGGATATTTTAGGCGGTTTCCTATGAAAAATCAAAAGCCTCTCCTATTTCAAAGCAAAGACAAAGAAATTAATAAAAGAAAAAAGATTAACAATTTAAAATTGAAAATAAACAAAACGTTGAGGGACAGTTCGAGAGGTTATTATCGGAAAACCATTTCTCAGAGGTTTTTTATTATTACTCTTAGTCCTTTAATCGAAATTGTGCGAACAGATATTTAAAAAAATTTGTTAAATAATAGAAATACTAAAAAATTAGAAATAATAAATTAAATAAATAGAAAAAAATCTTCGAAATTAATAATTTAAAAAAAACAAAAAAAAAAAAAAATAAATCATTAGAAAGAAATTCTTAGAATTAATCATTAAAATATGCGACACAGAATAGCAATATAGAAATAAGTAATCAGAAAATAATAATTAGAAAAACTGAGATATAAATATTATAAATAATATAAATAAATAAATAATAACTAAAATAAATAATATAATAAATAATTAGAAATAAATAATTAGAATATTATTCGAAATAACTATGAGATGTCATCAGAAATAAATCAGTAGAAAGAAAAGGTAATACGGCTGAAACTTAGCCTAAGAAGACGTTCAAAGAACTTTGAGGCCATGGACCTCATCTATGCCGTATTAATATATCTAGCATATCGAAATTAGCTTTAAAATCGGATTTTGGGAAAAAATGTAAGTGTGTTTAAAAAAAAAGGAATTTGTGTCCGCACATGTTAGTATAGACATGTATCCATTCACCAAAACTGAATAATTCTCATTATAAACCTATATTAATTTTCCCAAATAGACTTAAAAGTGATTCTCAAGTTAATAAAATCTACAGCCGAATTACAACTATTCATGACAAATTTAGCGTTAATTCAGGTAAGATCCATCATGTACAAACCTTAAGTAATAGGAAACTATTTTCATATTTTATAGGGACATAAGGCATGACACAAAAAATGGACATAATGAAAAGGACCCTTACTAAATCACTCCACGAATTTGAAAACAATTTGGTGTTTACATTCTGTAAAAACGGTAAAAACACTGAAGAGCTCCGGGGGGACTTTCCAACTACGGATAGTATGAAGTTATTTTTTAAATTTTTTGTGGAAGTTATCGGCTCTCGTGATTTTGACTCCCATTGTATGTGAGACAATGTAGGTATAGTGTTATTATATTGTAGAAAATAAAGAGTTAATTCGATTCGTACAAAATGTGTAGGCGTGTTGTTTGTTGGTGTTGGCTATTTTCTACTCACCCCCGGCTATACACAATTCCTGATAAATACAGGTGTAGAAGTAATTATTGTCCGCCGTACATCGCCCGGCTACAACGGTAAACATGGTAAAGCATTCATGAATTTTCACGTAACATTAGCTTCCCGCTTGATTCCGTATGAATCGTCTATGAAGCCCGACTGTGGTCCCAGAGAGGAATATAATCTCTTTCACACGGTATGTATTGTGGGGGTGATAATATACTTTTGGTGCCATGTTTATGACCATCTCGGTGAATCTTTCTACGTTTTAACATGGCCAAAGAAAACGCGATTCCAATTAAAATAATAAGTTTGATCACGTCGCAATTAAAATAATAGAAACTTGTTACCATGTGTGAATGCAACTAAATAATACAATCAAATATACAACGGCCAATTGGCCTTTGAAAGAGGCACCGTGGCCGAGGCCACCCATACAGATCCAGTGAACATAATTTGTATCTAAAAGAATGACAAACACGTTTGTATTTTAAAATAAACTCCACATTTTATCGGAATTTAGGACACCTGTTTACGAATTTTAGTGAAGTGAACTGTGCAATTTGTGAAACAGACAATTAATTTATTTATATTATTAAAGTGTAAGATTTTGACACCATATTGATTACATACCTCAAATATCTGGAGAAAACGGCAAAACAAAATTATGTCTGAGTTTGCTTTTAACTGAACGCTATGCTCAAATAGGTCAAAAGAAAATGTACAAACGCTTGATGAAAAATCTACTTTTACATGAGTAAGGATCCCACCTCCTTAGGAAAATGTTATTTTAAAACACGAGGCTAATTCCAGCAAAACAAATTGAGAAAAGTTTAGTTCACTCAAAAAAACAAATCAAAACCGTATAAATCTCAAAATCGAGATATGGGGCGTGCGTCGTAGGAAGTGGTGTTATTGGCTTTAATATTTAAGGTATTGAGAGCAAAACATTTCCGTTAAATGTATCGCCAATGCTCCTCAAAGTACCGATTTAACGCACATTTCTGATTGCTTTGTTCTTTCATAAAACGATGTTCATTCTACTCATAGACATTTAATTGGATTAAAGATGTATAAACGATCATTACGTACAATGGAAGTTACTTATTCAACCATTTAGAATTCTAGCTATTGTCCAAAGTTCGATTTTCTCTTTTGGACAATAACTCCAACACAGCAGCCTCCACGAGATTCTATAGAACTGAAATAAAATTATGTTCATAGCATAAGTTATACACCACTAACCTGGCTGCGAGGTAAAATCTTGGGTGGACTACTCTTTTGCGTGGCATCTAAAAATTGCTTTAAACGTCTGAAAAACTGCACTATGTTATATAAAGAAATTGATGGAATTAATTTCATGATTACATGGTAGACTGGTATGTTTCTCAAACTAAGTGGGGCATTTGTAAGTAAATTGAGCCAATTTACTCCGCACCCATCAATTTCACCTCAATTTGACATACTATCGATGCAGCGATATAGACCATTTTGTACTCGTGATGGACTGGCTGCGAGTTTGGTGTATTTCGTACCAAATCAATGTGGTCACACTATGTGAAAAATTTGGTTATTTGGTGATTTATGCTTGTACTTGGTGTGATAGTGTTCTATTTTCATATGTGAGAGTTTTAAATGTAAAGAAACATGCTCAAAATTGACATTGTTTTCCATAGACTACTGTTAGTTAGTTTGGGGTATAACCTAAAAAAAAACATCACCAATTCGACAAAATCAGTGAAATCCGGGCATTAAAGCGCGTGCATTCTTGAATAACTACTAGTATGTAGGAAGCTTGTGTGTTCACACAACCATCTTTCATCTAAGGTTGGTTAAGTATACAGAAATTTCAACATTTTTCAATTGGAAAAACTCTCCACAAAATGCATATTAATAATGTCATGATAAGGAAAACATTCAAAAATTATACAAGAAAAGAAAATTACATGAAATCCGTTTTAATTCATCGCTTCGCAGTAATCAATGAAGCACGTGAATAGGAGATAGAAATCTATAAACTTTGTTTAGAGATGAATATTATTTTATTTCGACGAGCAAATAAGACAAAGACAAAAACAAACTAATTCTTATTGGAGCTAACATGCTCTTTTCTCAGAATGTAAAAATACCGTTATTTTCTGGATTTGCTGAAAACAAAATAGTCTATCTCTTCTCTTTTTGACTCGTCGGATACCAGAACAAGGAATTGGCCACTGTTACGTGACAGAAGTCATGGAACTGGTGGTTTCTTTGAGATCCGATATACAAAAATGTGATGCATGAATTAAACATGTGGCATTCACTCGACTGTACTTCAAAGACAATTCCCACAAAAACATTTTAAATTTGCCTGATATGTAAATGAGACGTCATTGTTCCGTTCAGAGTGAATCACTTTCGACCTTTTTCGCTTGCAAGTATTTGCCCACATCGGTCTTGAGCTTCTGCAGTCAACGTCTTTCACATAGTATTATTACGGTACTCTATTGTGTATTGTATTGTTAACATCACACCATCTAAATGCCCTAACCAAAAAGTACCAAATTATGTGGTCCTCTTAACAGAATGAGGAGAAATTTTGATGGAATGAAATTTTAAGTACAGAAATTCGTGATGCCAGAGGTGCGTCACCAGACAAGTTCTCTCAAGTCAGGACCAAGTCTTTCAGATGTTAGGCGTATACAAGGTGCGGATAGCGATGAGATGAGGAACACTTGAGAGATCAGATCGAGCTCCAATGAAAAACGGAAAGCTGACTGAAGAGTGCGCGCCTGGCGACGGTATATATTGTAATCGGAAACCCCTATTTGCGTCATTACGATATAAATTTCATTGCATTTGGAAACAAGCATGGCTCAGATATCGGTGTAAAATTCAGATCCGGTGTGGCTAGTCTTGTAGGCGACGACATGACAGTGATTTATACCAACAAGGGAAATCATCTCCAAATCTGATGGTTCGTGTAGAAAGCCCAATTAACGGAATATGGTGGAAGTTTTAATCGCGTGACTTTTTTGTAATAACTTATAAAAGTTTTATCAAAACAACAAGAAAACAGGATGTGGAGTAGGCATGTAAATTACAATGTGTTGATAGTGATGAGGAAAACGTGGAGAGATCAGGTCTAGCTCCAACAAAAAACGGGAAAGCTAAGGAGTGCACGCCTGGTGATGGCATGGGGTGATTTCTGTCATGGTAATTTCCCTTTGGGAAACTTGGCAGTATAGACAAGCTACATCGCGCCAAGCTGGTATGACCAATTACATTTTAACACTTAAGTGCCCAAGCTAAAAAACCTTCCGTTAGTGCCCAAGGGGGGGGGGGGTTCCTAGGGACCCAACCCAGATAACCGCTTTCCCATGGGAGTTTGATCATGACACTAACACAAGTAAATGGGGTCACGTAAGAACCACCATACCACAATAAAATTGAATCCGAACTTGGACTATGACCTATGGCCCAATTGAAATTGTCAATCTCAAACAGGGTGGTTCGCACATTCCATCCTCAGCACTCCAATATAAGGTTGCCCCAACATTAATTTCATTATATCTATCTAGAATAACCAATTAAAATACTCATGCACAAATATAGCCAAATATATACCATTGTTATTTTTCTCAGCAAATTTCAAAATCACTTATTTTTCCCATAGAATTACACCAGTTAAGAGCACGTCATGACAAACTTAAAATTGAGCTACAGCATATAAAGGTTATTTGATTAAGTTTATTAATTAGAAAAATCAAATGTTGCGGTAATATGGCCCCCCCCCCCCTTGGGCACTTAAGTGTTAAAGAAACATTTTAGTTGGGAAGTCAATCATTGTGGTTTATTTCGTAGACGGCAAAATTTACTCTTGGGGCAGTATCAAGGGAGGATCGGCCGAGCGGGGGTTCGAACTGGTGACGAACCCTAAGATTACAAGTCCAAGGTTTTGACCATTGCACCACACGGTCCTGGGCCGATTACAGCAGATTAGACAAGTGTGTTTCGTAGAGTGAAAATTGGAACACGTTTTTGTCGTTGCTTCTTGCTTCTTGAGATTCACTCAAGTATATATTAAATCTTAAATTATTAAAATGTGGAGAGCTGTTATTACCCTTTTCAAGAATGAATTGCTCCTTTAAGAAAAAAAAGAAAATTCGCTAAAAACAGATGTAATTGAAAAACATCACCAAAGAGATTACCAGCCTTTTGAATTAGTCGTTATGAAAGCTTTAATGATATAGCGGTCCCCGGGTTTCGAGCTTACTGCTTTTAAAAGTATACGGGGGGATCCCGGCCGGTTGGAGACCGCATCCTGTAAACCATCGAATTGATCCTTGCGGGCCCACGCTAACATCACACCCAGCCGTGGCCTATTATAATATATGTCAGGAAGAGTAATCAACGCAGAAATATATAGTGAAATAGTCAAAAAGTCAGTAAATGACGGAAAAAACAGGCCAATTTTCCGCATCTGACCAGTTTCGATTTTGTTAGGTAATGCTCCTCAGTGCAATGAGAATTAGATTACAAATCTAATATATTGCATGGAGAAGAGGAACTAAAAGCAAAAATTAACTGATAATGTTGACCCCCATTAATTAGTTATACTAAGAACTAAACATGACATTAAAATCAAAAATAAATTAGATAGTTTTAAACGCGTGATATTGTTTTCAGTCTAGAGGCAAATATAACATAAATAAAAAAATAATGCGTGTATAATGCAGTTGTTTTGACCAAAATATATTTTTATTTTTTATTTTTTTTTTTATATCGGTTATGGGATTTTAGAGCATCTAAAATTGGCCTATATGGGGGTTTAATTTGATGTGATTTGAAGCAGGTCAAGTCCACAGCTTCGGCATTGCTAAAGATGTTTTCATTTTTTGTGGGGATTCTATAATCTCTGTTTCGTATATTATTGCGATTTCCTGATGCATGTGAAATATCTCAAAGATTGTGTATTAATGTATTACATAAAAGTGCCTGGCTACTTTCGGTATGTATCGAAGTTAAGTGAGTGCATTGAATCTTTCTAATAAAGGTTTTGTTGGACTCAAATATTCGCTTAAAATGTCGTTGATGAAATGTTAAGTGACTGTTTCGAAACCCATACTGTTGATATAGAGTATATTATTTTAACACACACACACACAACACACACACACACACACAACAAATGCATGAAAATGGATGTTCTGTTCCTAAGAAAGAGGTCAAGTCAGGTTCTTTCTAAAAAATATCCGGAAACTGTGTACTCTAAACAAATCTGTAAAAAATGGCAAAAAAGTAGGTCTGATATGCAGGAGAATTTGACTGCAGCAACAAGTTCAAATTCTTGCATTAGGAAAGTGCATCGAGATATTCTATGGACATCAAAGCAAGATGCTGCGCTAATGTCTAAGGAAAATGGACTATACAAAAGTGACTCGTAAGAATTTAAAACAGCTGCTTCAACATGTGATGACAAATTAAAGATGTGGCAATTTGCATACGATGCCATTTTCCAAAATGGCGGCATCTTAAAGGCCAAAAAACCTAGAAGACAAGTTTGTGTAAAGAAGTTTTTTGAGTCAGTCATTTTTTAGGGTTCAAACAAAACCTATTTCCAAAAACTATCAAATGTTAAGTGCCGCCATTTCCAAGATGGATGACCTTTATAAAACCACAAAACCTTACATTTCATTATATAGGCCTATGTAGATGCTTATGTGTCAAATTAATATTTTTCCGGCCCAAGGAGATGGATAAAAAATTTTTTACCAAATGCAGAATATGGTAACATATAAAAAGAGAAATATATGTTACCTAAATATACAGCACTTAGGATGACGATTTTGGTGACAAAGTGTATGTTTTTAGATTAAGAATTGTAACAGCAATATTCTCAACACTGTCAGACGAGAATGGATTGCATGGACCACCAATGTGAAACCCAAATGTGACACCCCAAAATGTGACACCCAAAAATGTGACACCCAATGTGACAACAAAATGTGACAACTTGACTACTCTATATTTATTCACCCATGTCAGACGAGAAGTATCATGGAGTCCACCAACGTGAACACCAACATGTGACACACTTGACTACTTTATATGTTTTTCCCAAAAACATATATCTGGAATGCATGCGAAATTTGATATTTAGGCCTGTATTACTTTAATAGAAAATATTATATGTTTCTTCAATGTGTCGAGTGAAGAAAGATGGCCGCGATGTTCGAAGCACGTTAAATGGTCATGGGTCCCGTGCACACCTGTTGGGAGTCATATTTTTGGTTTTCGTTTCATAGGGACCAAAACACAGTTAGGAAGTTCTAAGTATGAGTTACTGAGGATTTTGTTTTGGGTATATATTAATTATCAAGCATCTGATTAATAATTAATTTTACCACTTTGCCACATGAAGCCTGGCATTGCAGTAACCCTAACACTCTGGGTAGCTGTTTTTAAAATATTGGGCTCTCTTGGAAACGATGATGACATATTCAAATAAAACAATCACTGTGCATATTCATCCTACAGTTTTTGAGAAAGTTTTATTGAACTCCTCCTTGAACACCCCAAAAACACTTCATTTTGACCCAAAATCATCTGCTTAGGTTAATCAGAGAAATTACGGTTTCGTTAATAGATGATATGTCGCGTATATAAATATCCATGACTCGGACAATTCTGGCAATTGTATATTGAACCTCTTGAGCCAGAAAACATACATTTCGACACTAAGTCGCCATAATAGTGCTATTACCTTTAAAACGGTGGTCATTTTGGAAAATGTTGCTTTATGCAAATTGCCATCACTTTTATTTTGACATCACGTATTTTCATGATCTGCACAACCCAATGATCGATTTTAGCTGTGATTGCAAATGTTATTATTCCGGTGTGAAAGCAGATATAGTCCGGTGGGAGTCATAGTCCGGGGCTCCATAGATGATAACGGAATAAAGCGTGAAATTATTGTTGCGTAAAGAGTCAACTGAATCGATTGCCCTATTGTTCACCATTGTTCCCGGACTAGTACGCCGGACAATGGTTACTTCAACACCGGCCCTGTTGGTAGAAATCTAAGCGCCTTTTCACTTGATGCTACAGCACTATCATGGTAGGTCTCCGTCTTCATAGTCTTAGAAGCAGCCAAGTGGAGGGCAGAGCAACGGCAGTAATGAAGAATGAAGCAAGATCTTGGCATTTCTAACTAACCTTTTCAAAATCAGAACTGACCTTAGGCTCAAAACAAAAGAAACCATAAACAAAAGAATGTGCTTGGAGAAGGTATATTGTCTAAAGGCAGCTAAAAACAGTAACAATCCGTGGTTAAAATGAAAAAGTGGTGCAAATTTTCAATCGGCCATAACTCGGTCAATATGTGTCCTTTTGGAAAAAAAAGTTTTCGGTGACGGAAACCTAACGAATTGCACTTTACAGAGGTGTATTAATTTGTATGGTTTACTTTTATATAGTTCTTCGTGAAATAGAGGGCGCGTTGATGTTTTTTTTTTTCTGAGACACCCGGTATAGTTTGTGTCACAGACTGTGAAATATATTATCTCGCCAGACTACTCTAATCCTGCGAAGGAGTCACCAATCCGAACATGGTGGAAAGCTCATTTGGGTTTTTTTTTTTTTTTTTTTTAAACGGTGAAAAATGTGGCACATTTTCATCTTCGTGAGAGAGAGGGAGAGACAGAGGGGGAGGGAGAGAGAGAGATAGAGAGAGAGAGAGGGAGGGAGGGAGGGAGAGAGAGGGCGAGAGAGATGTGTGTACATGTAATGTAAATGCGTGTAGTGCGGCATAATGGCCAATATAATTTCCATTCATATAGAACAGGAGCTCTGGAGCAGGAGCAGAATGTGATAGGGGTATTATTTAAGGAGTTAGTCCATCCCTCAATGCAGGAAAGGTTGAACACCATTGTTAGTATAGATTCTCTAGGTCATTGATGGGTAGTTAGTACTCTCAAATGGTGGTGTCACTTTTTCAATAGGGCTAGTTTAATGTTACACAGGGGTCAACAATTTAAAATCCCCCAATCATGTTGAAAAATATTCCATATTGTCCGTCTTATCATAAGAATTCCAAAAATGGTGCAACGTATTATCAGGCTTGCCTTTAGTTGTATCTCCTCCATCAATTGTTTTTAAAATGAAATTGTTTTTAAAATGCATTTCTTTGTATACTGTATACAGTGTTTAATGGAAATAAATGATTATGTTGATTATGTTGCACTAATTACGACCATTGGCTTGGAGTTATAGGGTAAAAGTGACTAAAATGGTAAAAAGGTCAATCTCCATTTGTACAGGGGTCAACATTGAAAGTTACTCTGATTATAGTTTAAATACTTGCAAATTATTGCCTGAGGAAAGAGGGTTCCAAAAGTATTTGGTTATGTTAAATGTTTACTTACAGAGATAAAGGTCAAAGAAGGTCAATTCAATTGGATTATGTTGCCTTAAATGACCCATTTTGTCACATAACATGATAACTATTCATTGCAGATGCCACAAACCATTCCTTATTTTTTAACACATTAACCTAGATGAACAATTTGTTAATTATTTCCAATACTGGAGCAACTTCTGCTTTTGACCCCTGTACAAATGGAAATTGACCTTTTTACAATTTTAGCCATTTTACCCTGTAACTTCAAAACCAATGGCCATTTTTGGAACCTTTATGGACTAGACGTACAATATGGTATACATTTGAACACGAAGTTTGTGTAACCTTAAATTGGTTCCTTTTGAAAGAGTGACACCACAAGTCTTACTACTTTGCTTTGATAAAGAGGGCCTCAAATGTGATAAACCTTTTCTGTAGTGGGGAATGAACGATGATGTTTGACCCAGGTCCATGCTCCCACTCTAATATGGCGTTGCGATGATCAACGTGAGTACCTCAGAGATACCCCAGGGCGCTCGTCGTAACCAGCGGAACAGGGGGGCAGGGGGGCGCAAGACACCCCCAACGAAACCATTGCCCCCCGCTCGCCAACCCCCCCAAAAGAATACTGACATTTTGTCATTGTCTATGGAGTAGGACCCAAATAAGGCCCCCTCATAAAATGTCTTGGCACCCCTTCTGCCCTCCCCATTTGCAAAAGTCTGGTACCGCCCAATGGTACCCCGTATATGACATTTTAGGCAATTTCAACGGGACACTCCTGTGCAAAAATAGGATAACTCATGCAAGCACCCCCCAAAATGGATATAATCATAATAGGGGCAATTGAGATAAATTCTGAGGAAACATAATAGTGTTTCCTGAAAACATACTTTCTTAACAAAAAAGTTTATATATAATTCAGTACCATTACAAAAATGTAAATTTTGAATAAAAAATGCTCTTTTTCAGGGTATGTATCTCCTTAAGCACAAAAGGCTCCATGATGTGAATTTTTAATTTGATTAAGCTAAACTACACTTACATTATAATATAAAAACAATGAATTTTCAAAGGTATGAACATTGTCTATTTGTATATCAAAAATGGTAAACATCGTGCATTTCACATTTGTCTCAAAAGTGAAATATTAGGAAAATACCCCACATAAAAATGGAATAACCTATTATAATTTTAACTTTGTGAACCAGATTCACAAAGAAAACGACCCAACCTTGACACTTGTTAAGTTTGATTTTCATTAGCAATACCTTTATGTACTTTTGATTGGCCCAAAGGCGTCCAATTTTCACTTTCCTTTTTGACAAAGCAATTCTTAACCGTATAACCTGAGCCATTTTTGTAACAAAATTCCCGAACGCGGGGACGGCGGTGCCACCCCGTGATTTTTATTATTGAACTTCCGATTCCTATAAATTTGGGCCCACTGGATAGCTTGGGGTTTCTTCTTTCCTTTGGTATCAAAATAAGTACCAACATTTCCATTATAAGTTGAAAAAAGTATGACAATACTGGATATGCGAACACGCGAACCTTTGGATGTCATTCTTAAGTAATTCTAGGCATGTTGGTACTCATTTTGGTAGAAATTGAAAGGGGATGACCATATAGCTATTCATTGGTACCAATATCAAGGGTCTGTAATATTCATGTGTTGTACTAGACATGTTGGTACCTCTCTCCCGAAGAGGGCGGTTACCTATACCGCGGTGGATGTCAATTAACATTATAATTTGGCACCAAAAAGAGGGTTTTTAGCATATAAGGCGAAAAAAGTGAAGGGGGGGGGGGAGTGATTTCCACCCCTTCGGTAGACGAGGGTTAACCCTTGTCTTACCAACTCTTTTTTGTAACCGCGAGTCGGCAAAATTGGCATTTCCACAGAAAATAGGCGAAAATCCAATTTTGCGCTAAAAAAATTGGGAATATCAGATTTTCATGCGGTTTTCAGCTCTAAATGATGGCAATTGGCTAGTTTTACATAAGCATAGCGTTTTAGAGCCATACTGTGCATAATATTTTTGAAAAATGCACCATAAAATATCCTTGGGTGGCAACCACCCCCCTTACCCTTTGACTTTGACGGCATACCCTAACCCGGTGAATGTGGTACCTTCACATTTTTTTTTTCGCTAAAATGACCGGAAAGGATGAGAGAACGATTACCTTGGTAAGACGAGGGTTAAAGGGCCATTTAAGTGGGGGTGGGTAGTGTATTGCAGCCTGGGGGAATTGAGACTTTTTAAATGTTATCAGTGTGCATAACTGGGTGGGCTTGCACGACCTTCAAAATATGAAACAAATCCGACAACCTAGTTTTCCCGGGACTGCATGTCTCTCTCAGAACACTCACTCTTTAAAAGCTCTTTTAATTACCTGTCAACGTGGTCACAAAAGGTGAGTTGTAATCGTAAACTCCAATTTGCGTCATTACGTTATAAATTTCATTTATTTTGAAAAAAAAACATGGCTCAGATCGGTGTAAAAGTTCACATCCGGGGATGGTGGATCCAAGTATACGGTGTGACAGTGATTTATACCAACAAAGCAATCATCTCCAAATCCTTTTTCTCGTTAAGTTATTAAAAAGTCACGCGATGAACGCAGGGCCATATTACGTTATTGGGACTTTCATCCGCAATTAAATGTATTAATTTATATAAAATCCCTTTTTGTCTTTTATCCTCTTACGGGCCTTTGTTAGGCCCAGTAACATTAAATCTTCGTCGATATACAATGGAGGATGACCGGGCCGTTATTAGGCCCAGTAACATTAAATCTTTGTCGATATACAATGGGTTACCGGGCCTTTTTTAGGCCCAGTAACATTAAATCTTGCGATATACAATGGAGATTACGGGCCTTTGTTAGGCCCCAGTAACATTCAAATTTTGTCGACTATACAAGGAGATTACGGGCCTTATTAGGACCAGGAACATAAATATTGTCGATATACAAGGGAGGATTACCGGGCCTTATTAGGACCAGTAAACCATAAATCTTTGTCGATTACAATGAGATGACCGGGCCTTTATTAGGCCCCCAGTAGAAACATTAAATCTTTGTCGATATACAATGGAGATTACGGGCCTTTATTAGGCCCCGTAGTAACATTAATCTTGTCGATATACAATGGAGACCTGACCCGGGGCCTGATTAGGCCCGTAACATTAAATCTTTGTCGATATACAAGGAGATTACCGGGGCTTTATAGGCCCTAGTAACATTACATCTTTGTCGATATACAATGGATGATTACCGGGCCTTTATTACGGCTATTCAAGTAGTAACATTAAATCTTGTAGATATACAAGGAGATTACCGGGCCTTTTTTAGGCCCAGGTAAAATTAATCTTTGTCGATATACACCCCCAGGGAGATTACCGGCCTTTGTTAGGCCCAGTAACATTAAATCTTTGTCCGATTACAATGAGCATTACCGGGCCTTTATTAGGCCCAGTAACATAAATCTTTGTCGATATAAAATGGAGATTACCGGGCCGTTTTAGGCCCCGTAACATTAATCTTGTCGATATACAATGGAGATTACCGGGCCTTTGTTAGGCCAGTAACAATAAATCTTTGTCGATATACAATGGAGATTTACATGTAGGGTCAACATAGAGCATATCTTAAAAATCAAAAAAGTTACAAACAATTTCAAAGCAGCTCCATGTGATGTTTTTAATTTTTAGGGCGTTAGCTTTATGAGTTTGCGCAAAGCAGTGCGCAACCGGGTGGCGGTATTCCAACTTTTATTGCATGACGAAAACACTCTAGACACTAGATCGGTTCTATTGGTGAAGTACATTCCTTACCATAGATCCATGTATGATGAAGTAGTGCATTCCTTACATTTACTATAGATCCGTGTTCTGGTGAAATAGTGCATTCCTTACATCTACTACAGACTGTGATCTGATAAAGGTAGTGCATTCCTACATCTACTATAGATCTGTGTTCTGATGAAGTAGTGCATTCCTTACATCTACTAGAGATATGTGATCTGATAAAATAGTGCATTCCTTAAATATACTATAGATCTGTGTTTTGATGAATAGTGAAGTCCTTACATTAATATAGATCTGGGTTCTGATGAAATTTTAGTGCATTCCTTACATCTACTACAGATCTGTGATCTGATGAAGTAGTGCATTCCTTATTCTACTATAGATCTGTGTTCTGATGAAATTAGTGCATTCCTTGTACCATCTATACAGATATGTGATCTGAGAAGTAGTGCATTCCTTACATTTACTATAGATCTGTGTTCTGATGAAATAGTGCAGTCCTTACATCTACTATAGTCTGTGTTTGATGAAGTACGTGCTTCTTACATCTAAAGTTTACATAGACCTGTGTTCATGATGAATAGTGCATTCCATAAACTATCTACACCCACACGGCCAGAAGTACATATGCAACATGCAGAAAACGACCAGTTATAATCACCATTGATTTCAAATGATACCATGGATTCTTGACCCACGCCAATACATGATATAATTCCAAAATTGTGTTTTCATACAGATGCGATTCCCAAAATCCAAGAGGGTGAAAAACGTTTGATTTATTGCCCATGTTCCTTAAATATTGCGGATTAAAGGAACCCAGCCGACAACGATAACTTGCCGATTTGACCTCCAGAAGGAATTACAGACCACAGAAACACAGAGAATGGCTTCAAAAAAGCCGCTTAATGAATTTACGGGTTCATTATGGTTATACTTAAAACATTTAGGAGAAAAAATACGAGTGGTGCGTGGGCCAGAAATGAGATAACGTCAATGACCAAGACAGTGGGTTCTACGGAAAACTTCGCGAAAATTCGAGACAAAAAAACCCGAAATGCAATTTGACAATGTAATAACGTGGTTTTACGTAAATATGTCTAATTGCGCTTAAGATAGCTGACAAACAGCAACAGGTGTCAACGGGTTTGCACCATTAAAAAGTGTTTTCAAGTTATCATATGACCTTTTTCTTGCCATTAAATTTCCCGAGTGCAACGCTGATGAGCCTGCTCCATTTTATTGACATTCTCATTACCGGGTCATACCACGAATCGATTTCGCCGTAAACATTTAGGTAGACCCGACCAACCCGTGAGTTCAATTTAGCGACATATTTGAAGCCTGTTTGAACGTGCCTGTGGCTGTATTTCTTCTTGGAGTACAATCGGCAAGTTAGCCATGAACCAGGGCTCCTTCATACCGCCATACTTCAGGATCAAGACAATCAAATTAAAACTTTGTTAGCCTATTGATTCTTGGAAACAACATCTTTTGAAAATCAAACTTTGACAACAATTACGTTATATGTAGTCAGGAACGATGTTACAATTCTAAACCCAATTTGAATATAATTGCTTTTCTGAATGTTGGCAATACTTTTGGCAGTGGTGTATATGTGTCTGCCAAGTCTGAATGATATAGTGCATTCATACAGCTAGCTGTGCGTATATAATAAAGTATGCATTCCTTAGATTCATTTTGTAACATAATGTGTTTCTAATTAATGAAAATAAGCCAAAAACGGAAGTGTCATTTCATTTCAAGAAGTAAATTTGTCACAGTAAATTTTAATCACCAAAAATTATAAGTTTTTAGTGTCACAACACCCTTCCAGCCCAAAAACACTGGAAAATACAATTACATAAAAAATTGTGACGGACGATTTTTCTAGGTAATACGTAACAAATGCCGCAAAATTTTAGGACAGGAAATTTGATGGGTGGAAACCCACTTTTTGTCAACTCCCTCCGTCGCAATCATACACTGTTTTGCCAGAGCAATTGATTAGTCTTAATATGTTGCTTATATAGGTGCTATCAAATCGGTAATTTATATGCGTAGGTTAAAATAAGGGAATACCCAAATTACCAATACAAACAAAAATAACAATCAAATCCCACCCGTTCTAGATAATGGAATTTTTTGGATACTGGCACCCAGATAGTGTAAATTGATTTCTT